>WUAR02564134.1:0-27100 GCA_015164055.2 Chrysaora achlyos | reverse complement strand
ACTGTATAATGAGTTTCGTATCGGAAGTTTTCTTGATTTCGCGTTTTAATTTTGGGGAGTAGTTTTTGAGAGAAGTTCGATGATAATTGAAACGATGTTAACATAAATGAGTGTTTATTTGAGTACATAGCTATCTGCTGTTCAAACGAAAATGTCTGAATAAAGAACGAGTGCAATTTATATTTATAACATCTGGATAGATACAATAGTGAATTTAATGTTGAGATACATGTCGCTGAGTTTACCATGATCGTGTTGGGTGTATTTTGCCTATGTCTGTAAAAAATCTCACTAACAAAGAAATGGGGCAGTAGGAGGCATTGTTGGCGTCGATTGTGTAATAGCCTAATTAAAGAGATAAATGGATAGATGGAAGATAAAAACAAATTTTGGGTAACTTACTGTTTGCCACAGCCGTCTGGACCAACAAGTAAAAATGGTTCACCTTTTCCCTGAGTGAGCCAAGGGGTGATGAAGTCTAGCGATTCTTGGACATCAGGGGTCAAAATAACCGGCATCTTTGAAACGCTAAAATCTTCTACCATTAAATTTTCTTGAATCTAGATAAATAATATCGAGCATATGTAGAGAGATATAAAGCTTTGAGGTTTCAAAATTAGCTTTAAGCCGCGACTGAACAGAGTAATTTATTTAAGTCGTTCACTCTTTCTACCTTTCGCTGATATGACATCAAACGGCCACTTGTTTTGTCAAAGTAAGTCTGGAGTGGTTTCTTTGCATCAATTGGTGATTCTGCTGTCCATCGAAATATCTAAGGATATCAAAATATCAGCTAACAGAATATGAAACAAAATATATAAATTGTAGGAAGTTATTGTGTGGATTAAAATTTCGGTTTTCAATCTATATTCTTCAAAAATTACTTAAGCACCCTTACACATGTTGGTGACTTGAAAAGCTTATTTGGTTTGACGTGAAGTCTAAGTCTTGTGTTTTGGACAAGGAACGACCTTCAACAAAGACGCTAATAAACCATTGAATAAGCTATAGCATTTCTTGCAAATTAACACAAATAAGAAAGGGAATAAAAAAACAAGCTATTTTCCTTTTCCTTTGCATGTTTAGCAGCCCTTTGGACAGTTCAAAAACTTTAAGCTGCTAAGTTGCTTTCTTTTGGGATCTATTAACTCAGAATCAGGGGTTCGAATAACAGCGATTTGACACATACGATGCCAGTGCCGGATGCCACATTTTCATAGTAGACCAATGATCAGAGAAAGAAAAAATATTGCCTATCCAACGGACAATTGGCTACAGACAACAGTAGATAGTTGGAACAACTTAAGAATCTGAGTGACGAGAGTTGCCTAAAATAGAGTTATGAAATGAGTTAAGAACAACGAGGCTAAAACTTATAGCATGGCAAACAGAAGTAATACAAACAAGGAAAAACAGAATCATGGGAAACGATTGAACAGAAAATAGAAAAACAAGACAAATGAGTAGAACAGTTGTGCTATATAAAACTCTGTGAGGATCAAGTATCACCGGGAATCGGTTAATAGTGAGGGGAAGTAGCAATTAAGTTAAAGAATAAGAAAGCTTAAGTGTCAAGAAGAAGTATAGCACTGAATTATTTTGCAAACAACAATGAACAATGTTACTATAGTGAAACTCGCATAAAGGAACCACACTTTCAGGCCAAACATTTGGCAGACTTTTTCTAAAATCACTCCTTTACAGCCTTGTTAAAAAAAATTCAAATAGATGAGAAGTTACTAGAGTTGACAAAAAGTACCTTGTGTGAAGCCGGGACACTCTTAGCTGCAATACTGTGAAGTTTAAGATCCCAGCGTTAAGAACATTAGCTGGCCATAACACGAACCTGGTGGTTCTTATGCGCGCGTCTTAACTGTAATACAAACCCTTCTAGGGACACAAAAAGCTTACAATAGTAACCTAAGCGGCCCGATTTGCACTCGAAGAAAATTAAGAACAAAACATTATTTACTAAAGCCAAGTAAAATTTGAATAGGAGTAAGGCAGAGACTTTCAAAAATTACCTGATCTGCTAGGCTTTCTTTTGAACTGTTAGTCAAATTGCTACCGAGTCCTCGGATCAGGGAACATGCAAACTCTGCCTTACTGGATACATTTTTCATATGCGATAGTCCACCAAAAACAGTACCAACCAACGTTGTCGGAACAACATTATCATTTAGTTTCATAACCATATCAACAGATTTGAAAAAGTAGTCATTGATTAATGTCCCCAGTAGTGTGTTGTTGGCAGCGTTCTTCTTAAGCCACGATCCCACAAGTGCGCGAATATCAGTATCCTCATCACTAAAACATAACGACAAGCAAAAATGAAACATTATTTAAATATACGCTTTGACGACAGTGTTTTGTTATATATAAATTAAGCCAAAATAAAGTGGCTTTATGTATGCCATGCGGGGTTTAGATGTGATATTCTGTTCGAGAAATCAAAAAAAAGCAAAACAAATAATATAAAAAATCTTATAGGCTTTCGAAATCTTTAGGTAAACTATATTTCCTATTTTTGCTAACTGCTAACTTTATACTAATGCTGGACGAATTGTGTGCAATTATTTAGAAACCATCTCACCTTAAAAATATCATACCCATCCTAGAAATTGTAGCCGGTGAGGCACAGCTTAGATCATGGGTTTCAAAAAGGAAATTAACATTTGGCCCAAACTGTATTCTTTCTCCAGAAGGCATGGTCAAAAGTCTGTTGTCATCAAGTACAGAGTTTAATGACTCTATCCATTCAGGGTCGATGTCACCATCACATATAATCCATGAGCAAATTTCCAGTGGTTCACGAACAACTTGCCTCGCTGCTTTTGTTAGAACACCATCAGACCATTCTCGAGTATCCATATCAATTTGACCAAGCAACTAGTATAAAAAACGTATCCTGATAGCTTTTTTATTCAGAGTTAGGACATATTTAACTCACATAAATTAATCAAAATCGAAAAAGTTATATGAGTAGTCTTTTTTCAATTAACTGTAGTGCAAGAAAAGGGTAGCAACGTTCTTGAATATGGCCATAAATTTCCAATTTATGTTTGATTTATATCTTCTGTCTATTAAAGTATTAGATTTTAAAAACATCACGCTTATTTCTCGTAAGGAATTTAAAACTGTCCCTCCTCAATTAAACTCAGATTTAAAAAAGGCCGACTTGAATGACCAATTCGTCAGAAAAAACATGGCACCTGGGTTCTAGGCATTGCTTTGGGATTCATTGTAAACTGTTTAACTTCCTGGTTCATTTTGCTTAGAGCAGATTTGAGAATTTTCCAGATAGTAGACTTTCCGGATCCCGAAGGTCCAACAATTACAACTCCCATACGCTGACATAGCTGTTCGTAGAGCTCCATGCATTTTTTCATCTATGAAAAGAGTATCAAATCTATTAATTGTCTTCAGAAAAAGTTCTTCCAATAAGTTTCAACTAACACCCAAGAGCTTTGAGTAGCAATTGCCATTAATATAAAAGGTTAGAAACGTTCATTAAATTGTTAAAATTCAGGTCAAAGGATGATCATTTATAGGGAAAGATAAACCGCAAAAACCAAAAATACCTGGACTAGCACAAAGGTCCCGTAAAGACAAACTCTTGAATTAAGTAAAGTAAAATGAAAATGAGTCCAACTTATATTATTTATTACAATGATATTTTTCAATGATCATTGCAAATACGGAAAAGAGTTTTTAGAGCATATTTTTTAATGATGCACGTGCTGACTGAGCTTCCAAACTAAGTTTGCAGTTAAATTACCATTTGGTAATTTAAGGTAGCTAGTTAATCATTCGAGGAACAATAAAAATCGAGGAACATGCTAACTTGCGCAACAATACTGATCCACATATGAAATTTTGATGAAATTGGTGAAATAAAATGTTGTAATAGTGCATCCACAGTACCTGTATTTCACTCAACATTAAACCTATTTCTTCCACTGACTGTATCAAGGCAGCCTTAAGCTCAGCATATTCCACGTCTTTAAATTCAACATCGGTGAAGACATCTTTAACAAGTGCATCGAATTTTTTTGTATCGGCAAAAGAAAGTTTCGATAATGTATTAAGACGTAAAGCTTGAACCGCAATCATAACTTCAGTCTGCGAAGTAGCTTAAATAGAAGGTAATGAAAATAAAAACAAAAATTTTGAATTGACTCAAATTTATTCCAAAAATAAAAATTCGACATCTGATGAGGATCTGAGATTTAAATCGCATTAAATTTATAATAACGAATATGGTGCTGTTTTTGCGATTTGATTTGAATACGAATTTAAAAATCACAGCTAATATAATTCTATTCCTGTAAGATAAAGATATACTTTTTATTCCATTTTTTCTCTCTTTTTGAAGAATATTTCCACATCCTCGCAAAACAGTCTTTAGAGCTCTAAGACCCCAGTCATAATGTTGTTGTTGAGAGAGCAGTTCCCTGTTAAGTGATATTGTAAAATTTCAAAGTGACGATTGTCATTTTGTAACAGTAATAAAACAGTAACGTAGCTAATCGATAAAATAAAAAAAAATTGAAGAACAATATCAAAAAATTACTTTGATAAGGTGAAAACAGCATCCAGCTTTCTGCCAATCATTTTTCCTTCTTTAAAGCCTTCTGAAAACAGCAGCATTTCAGCAATAAGTTCATTGTTTGGCTTTGCCATTACAACAGGTCTAAACAATTGTTTTAAATTGTCCGGAAGTTTCTGTCTGCCACCATAGCCTTTGCCTGCAGGATTCAGCGTGATGAAGATGCCAGAATTTGAGTCCAAATCAATCTACCACAAAAACTTTCATACTAATTCAAGGCATATATGAATTTGTAAGTAAGCGTACAGAAAGTCAGATTCACTCAGTACCATATCAGTGGCAATGCCAAAAATAAAACAAAATGTTAGTGGTTCAAACGCTTAAAAAGCCTGAAAATTTTGAAAAGCTTCCCTTACCATTTTTCCAAGCAGCTCCATTGACGGAGATCGACTTTTAATTGCTGCCTGGATACTTTGAATCTGCATTGAAACGGCGGACAAGACAGCCTCTTCTAGTCGATTAAATTCATCAAAACATCCCCAGGCTCCACACTTGACCAATCCAACAAAAATTCGGCTCATAGATTTGACATCAATACCCTTAATTCAAACATGAAACAAGCACGATCAACAAGATATGTCAACAGAACCAAATAAAGACAGTATATCAAAAAAAGAAAAGGTTAAATTATTAATAAAACTTTGAATGAAGAAGATAATTATAATCGGCTAATTCTACGTAACGATTACATTGGCAGGAAAAGGCATATTTTTTACATGCAATCGAAACAATGATGGCTAAAAGTTATTTCATTGTTTTGATATGTTTTACTTCTGATTGAATAATTCACTTTTCCATTGCGGTGATTCTGCTTTCTATTTCATCTTTTATTGGCAGCAAGCATCTTGGGAGGTATAGCGGCCTTTTCTCAAGTCGATTGATTAATGATATACAGCAGGTACGGACTTTTTTTTACAAAAGAACAAATCAAACGAACATGGATCTGAAATATAACTCAAGTGCAATTGAGGTCTTGCACGGCGCACCAACTCCCTATCATTCAAAGTTTTGATGCCCGATTTTCCGTTTACTTTTGATTTCACATCCAATCCATATACAAAAACGTATAGTTAGAGAAACGACTCGAAAAAATTATTTTCAACTAGAAGCCCGACTCAATTAGTAAAACATGATAAAATAATTGACATTAGCTGAAAAATTGCTTGGTCCATGACTACACTCTGGTAACCTATCATATAGCTTCTATTTGGCACCGAGGTGGAATCCAATAAACTTTTTGTGGCTGCTGTATGGAAGATTTCTCAACATCAAAGTTAATCAGCCTCGATTGACATACGTACGAATCGTTTACATGAGATCAGCTTAGAACCCGTTTCGAATGGAATCACTTTTGAAACGGACCTGCAAGGATCCGTTCTCGTGTAAATGGAGTCTAAGACATAGAATTAAATTCAGCGCCTCACCTCGTCACAATTAAAGACCAACACTTGTCGCCCAAACAGGCTACCCAAAGCTTTTACAGACTCAGTCTTCCCAGTCCCAGCAGGTCCATAAGGATTACCACCAAAGCCCATTCGCATGCCTTGAGTTAGCGTGAGATAGCATTTGTCCGTCAGTGGTGTGTGAACAAGTTTTGGCGCATTTCCCTGGTATTCGTAGGTGTATGAAAACTCGGCATCGACCATCTTGATTATGCAACTCCCTTTGAAGCAAACAATACTTTAAATCATTTAAATCATTTAAATATCAAATTTATTTGTTTTTATTCAAAAAAGACAATTACATGCATGCATATATGTCCTGATTAAAACTGTTAATCATAATTTTTCAAAAGCTGACATTTACTGAAGAAACGAAGGCAATTTTCACTTTTCACATTCCAAACATCCTAAACATATAAATCAGTACTAATATATTATGACTTTTGACGATGAAGACAAAAGTGAAAAATTAGACAAAACCTGTCTTTTGAAGGTAGAACCGTAGTTGCCTTTGCCATGTCCATTGAGTATTACTTGTAGTGCTAGCATTCAGAAGTTGTTCAACAACATCAATGAAATGTATGGCATCCAGAATCAAAGCTTTCAGTTTTAGATTAAGCAGATGCGATTCGTCATCTGATGATTCAATGTCCGCTCCAGTGTATGACTCCAATTGATGCTTCAGCTCTTTTTGAAAAATTGGCAGCCTACTCTTGCGGATTGCCTCTTCACATTTTTCGGTGAAAGTTATTTGCTCGGTCAGACAAAGTATCTATAACAATAACAAATGCCATTAATACACAATTCCGCTTGAATACATATGATGGAGTTGATCATTAAAGTAATTCAAGAATGCGAGAAACAGATATTCCATCCAAAATATGAATTGCATTAAAGAACAAATATATCGAAATATAGGCCAATATGAAAGTCTTGACAGTAAGATTTCCAACCTGAGACGGAAATAACGATGGGTTGATGTTTCCCGTCCTGCTAGCCTCCAAGCAATTTTGCAGAAAACTTTTAAGCGTATTTTGCATTTCTGATGCAAGTTTACCAAGCCAAACCTTTAGTAGTGAGGAAAAAAAAGTTGTTACAGCCTGTAGTGGTCCTTCAATAAATTTCAAACGATCTAGAATCTTCGTAAGACAGGCTTTGTTAGTCTGCCTCCATTGCTGATTTAAATCAAACTGCTATTTTCAGTCTCACAATTAGGATCCAAATCAAGCATTTTTAGCTAAACGAAAATGATACGACAAGCTTTAATTACTTATCGAATAAGTAGTTTGAAATTCTGGGGTGCTGAAAATTGTACAATTCTCATTTAAACATTTTAGTGTCATTTAAAGGGGAAGTTCGGAATTCATTTATTTCATTTTAGTCCTACTTACTCTCATTGCTAAGATCTTGCTTGCTATGTAGTAGCAGCTGGAGCTGTAGTGTAGGGGCAGTGTAGTTCTCTAGCTGTTAAGGTTATTTTTGCAAATTACAGTAGCCCCTATTCTATGTAGCTTCAGCAATTGTCATTAAGTGCACAAAAGCAGACAGACGATTGAAAGTTGCACGTATCATCGATAATCGTCCTTTTACCTCTCCCACTCGTAAAAGAGCATTGTAAACAACAGCTTTTGACAGTTGGAAATACAGCAAGTCGAAGAATTGAAGGAAATTTACCAAAATTAAACAAATAAAGTCAGCTTACTCCAAAGGCTTTGGAAAATTGTTTTGAGAAAAAACGCAACCGAGAATCGAGCGGAAGCGACTCGAGCATCCAATTTCGCAATTTGTTTTAGACTAAAGATGGTGAGACTCAGACAAGAATGTCCGCAAAAAAAATATTTTCGACTCTGCTCAGGGGCTGGAAGCAGGGGCGCAGAAATGACCCGAGGGAGAAATGAAAGAGTGCCGATTGCTAAATGGGTGTGCACGAACAATATAAATCGTGATACATTCAAACATACATACATATATTTAAATAGACTTGAGATCAAAGGACGCCGATACCAAAGTCGTGCATCGAAATCCAAAAAACTGTTGAAAACTCGTGGTGAAGTATATAATAAAAAATCCAAAAACAGAAAAACTGGAAAACGGAACTAGAAGAATGAAAAGCCGAGAAAATATAACAAATATGAAAGTACTAAAATTTCGTACAACCACGCGGTTTTCTTTCAGAGCAAATGAAACATCAATTTATAAATTGTGCATGGACTAGCTGTGTGGTTGGCTGGTGACTGATGGTGTATGTAGGTGGTGAGAAAAGGATGCAGAAGGGTCAGCGGTCGCTGCTTCTGCTCATACCGTAGGGTGTGTGGGTATTAGCCAAAGCAATGAGATATTGGTTCTTGGCTCGTCTAAAACTCTCTGGTTTGTCCTGTATCTGATATGGGTATCATTTGAAAGTCTTGTGCTGAGTGTCCTCGTGTTTTGAAGTGGTCAGCAACAACAGATTGTCTTGCCTCTTGTTGATATTGTCACCTCTATGTCCGTTGAGTCGGTCTCGAAGCCGTCTATGTTATCACAGTTTTTGATGTTGTTTTTTGAGGCATCTGATATAGTGTATAATAAAACTAACGTTTCTGAATTTGGCTGTAAAGTCGCTGTTTAATGTTAAACGTTTTGTGGAAGTTCTGTTTTGAGATGGTGGTGGTATCTTCTGGAATATGATTGTATGTGTAGCAATGTCTTTTAGGCATGTAAATGAACCTGGACACGGGGGGGAAATATAGCTAAATACCTGCGAGTAAGGAATGAAATTATGAACAATGAAGGAATAAAAAATTAATGAAAGTATGAACAATGAAAGTAGAAAACCGTATGCGAGATAATGGATGGGTTGTTAGTTGTAGCAAATATAGGATTTCATTGTAACAAATGTAGGATTTGCCAGATACGAGTGTTGTCTCTATGTTTTCCTGCATACTATCATAGCTACATTCGCCATGATTAGGCCAAGGGGCGTTAATCACCTTAAACGGACTCTACTTAAGACTAAATGTGACTGAATGGGGAATTTGATTTCGGACCGAATTTCCCCTTTGTGTCACTAAACGAATAGATGCCACCTTCTACCATTAACTAGATCAGATGCGGTGATCTAGAAATATTCACTAAATTATTTATGCATAATCATTTTACCTCAACTTCGTTTGTAACTATGACCGGATCGAAGAGATTTACAACTTCTCCTTCCAAAGATTTTATCCCAATAATCTGGGTATTCGATTGGTTGAAGATGACATTGTGTATTCCTGCAAATAGTTTTCTGAGATGCGATTGGATTACAACTGGATTCATTGACTGACCCAATATCTCAAGCAAATCATCATCTCCAATGAAATAGAATCGCGGAAAAACTGACCTCTTTTCCTAAAATGTTTGTAAAGAAACAGAGATAACTTATATATTAATTTTTTTATTGTATTTGTACAATAGAAATTAAATATATTCATCAAATAAGGTTTTAAGGTATATTTCGTTCAAAAAAACTATTCTTTAAAAAAAGCCAAGGGAAAACGAGTACGGTACAAGGAAATAAACAAAAGTATTCAAGTGATATATTTATATTCATGATAAACCAAAAACAATAGCTACATTGCAAGAAATAAAAAACATAGAATAACCTCTGATATGTTAGAATCTCCTACATTACATCATGAGACATGTGCTAATTAACCATGAATGGGCTACCAAAATTGGTGATGATTATCTAAGCTGGGACTCGAGCCTGCCAAGACGTGGGTCGTATCTTCAAGAAGCAAAGAAACAATGACAAATACACAACAGCGTGGGGAATACTTCAATGAATATGACGGTTTGCTGAAGGCTCCCATGATCGAATCCGAGCTACGGTAAATATAGCAAATTTTGGTAGCCCACTGTGGATGATACAGATATACTGAAAATATATTTCAATTGAATCAGAACAAATACCTCTAGGTATTCATTAAGAGACTTCTGGCATCGTTGGAGTTGATCAAGAACAGTTGTAAGAATATTTTTTATTCCCGAGAATGAGACTAAGGAAACAAGCCTGTTGTCTCTTGAGATCGTGTTAAGAATTGATCTATGAAAAATGCATAAAGTTGGACTTTTATCATAGGCAAACAAAAAGCGATTGAATAATGGGTTGATAGCAATGTCTACAAGCAGGTTTTGATATTTAGCACTACAGTTTTCATTCAATCAGTGTTTAAATTCTAAAGATAAGGGAAAAAATAAAAGGAAAAAATACTCATCTGCAAATGGCATCTTAAAAATAAAAAGAATCACAGATGATATAAAAAAACCTTACCGAAAGTCCTCGTCAAGCTTCCTAAACCTGTCCTGCTCTCTCGGCAAAGCACCTCGACCGAATATTGGTTCCAGATAAAGCCACTTACGCTGAATCTGATTTAAGTAATGTAAAAACTCATCCAAGTCTGCTAATCGGTTTTCCCATATGTTGGCTTTGTCAGCAAATCCTTGAAAATATGGCGAGTCTTTAAGGGATTGTAACAGACATTGGTTATCTCCAACCTAAAATATAAATTTGAAACTCATCTGAGTGACATGAAATAAGCACTCTAAAAAGAAATATACAGTAGAATTTATAAAAATTAAATTGGCTACAAAAGGGTGACTGTATTGCGGGTTTTGGAAAAGTACTAGATAATAGGGTAATTACGAAAGTAATGCGCATTGAAAAATAATTCCAGAATCAATGTTTGAAACCCTGAGTACCTGATTGAATAGATCTCTCCAATCTTTGACAATAGGAACTTCTAAATTTTGCGAATCAGAATACAAGGTTAAGGTAAAAACTGCACCAGCACCCCATAGCTCAAGCTCTCGCAAAGCATCACGAACTGATACCTCTCCTTGAGCTCGACTGTTCAGCTCCTAGTAGCAATATAGTCAAGACATCAATAAACATCAGTAAAGGAATCGATTCATTTAATTATTGTGTTAAAACACATCTCCTAAGTAAGTTGTTCAAATTAAATATTTGAAAGTTCAGAAACAAAACTGAAAAATGATTTCGATTCGATTAGCTCTGGAAGTACCTTTAGCTGCTCTCGATTTGCGCTAATTTCGTCTGCAGCATCCAAAATGTCGCGAAATGATAAATTTTCAAGCACTGTTCCTTTTGGCATCTTTAACAATCTAAATAATTCTTGCCAGTGATCACTAGAGAGGGCCTCCCCTCTGACAAACTTGAGAACGGGAACAATATTCTATAGCAGAAAAGAAGAAAATATAGTGAAATAGAGCGGCAGAGTTTAAACAGTTCGCAATTAACTATAAATCTTGCTACTTTCAAATCGTCTAGCTACTTTCAAGCTACTTTCGAATCATCAAATCGTCTACGGTTAACGTTAAAGCATCTTAAATTGACAGCAAAATACTTTTGGGGACCATAGGAACTGGTCATTGGCCCTGGACCGGGGCAGGAGGAACTTGGATTGGGTACAAAACCAGGAGAAGTGGTGATGTTGGATCATTTTGGACATTTGCGTTGTGGAATGAAAACACAAAGATAATATAGACGAACCTGTTAGCTATTTATCAATACATTTCAGACAAAAATTTCAGTTTCCAGAATAGATGGAACTTCATTGAACATGTCAGTTATGGTCATTTGTGATTCTAACTTATTATCTTACTGTAAGCTTTTTTATATATGTGTCACTTTTCTCGTATACTAGTGGGTAAACTTCATATTGTATGAAAATAGTTCACAGCATTCTATTAGATTATGGAATCATCTTTGGATTTATTGATGGAGTGTGGACATTTTTTTTCAAAATCTGATTTTCTTTCTACCCCCATTTTTAATGACCAGTCCCCTACCTTGTATTTAACTACATCTTGTTGGATCTTTAAGGTCATCATGTTTGGCTTAATCTTTCTCAATTTCTCCATCCAGGAAACTAATAAATCGTCGAACACATGGATTCGGGCTCTGCAAAAAGAAAAGTGTCAATCTGGATAAACTCTAACCGCTAGATGGCTTTACATCAGCCAGCAGAGAGAGTCAAAAGTCCCTATAAACCACATGAAACTTAACATATCAATACTTTGCTCTAATGCTCTAACTAAACGTTGCACAAAACCCATTACACATTTCACAGCAAAATATTCCGAAGAACGATAAGGATATTGGAAACTATAACATTGCAGAGTACAAATTTGCAATAACGCAAGTGATGAGAGATTAGTACTGACAGGATTGAAGAAAGTAGACAAGAGGTGCATATTTTTGAGCTAAGAGCTCATACCATTATTTTTTTTGGATACAAGAATAAAGTAGGAGTTGAAAGATTCATAGCTTACCTAAGAGATATCCAATCCTCTCTACGTAGCTCAGAGATTTCTAGATTGAATTCTTCAAAAATTTTCCACATAGATTCGTAATGCTCAATATCCAATTTAACCTCTTCCAGGTTGGTCAAGTCTTCTTTTTCAATTCCAAAACTAGCACAGTCGACTCTATGGATTGATTAAGTTATCTATCAATATTCGTGAAAAACATGGTTGGAGTGATAAGATGTATCAAGTCCGACTTGTAAAATGAAATCTATATTCAATTTTATGAGATGAAATAGCAAATAAATGTTGAGCTCTTACAAAAGTTTATCTTTGCTCTTTAGCACATCTTCCAATTCTTTTTTTCTCTCCTTGATACTTACTCCAGCTTTCATGTATTGCTCTACGGGGCTGTTTGTATCAATATCGGATGGTTTCAGTTGGTTCCAGCGAGCTGTAAAGTTTTGTGCCTCCAGGTCGAAAGTTTGAAACCTGTTTTCTAGATCTTTCTTCATCAGATCAACCTTAAAATGAAAATAGCAAATAATTCGAGGGAACTTGTTTCCAACACTCGGGTTATGTTACAAAACGCATACACTTTAAATGACAACCTTTCATTTCAAGAAAAATATATAAAAACATTCCAAGTTGAACGAAGTTAAGGAGTGACTTTCAACGAACAAAAATAGGGACCGCAAACTATTCATTTAATTCTATTAAAACATAAAATTTACCATCAACATATGACTTGATGAGAGAGAAAATTGGAATTTATGAAAAATAGACTTCAAATATGCAGAAAAGAGTTGCATTTTAAGATCAAGCTAACCTGGCCCTTAATCATAAGCTCGTGACTCTCCATCATCAATTCTAGCTTTTTCCATTTCTGAGATAGGGATTGTAGTTCCCCCATTCCTTCAACTGTCACAGAAGTAAGCAATTTGTTCTTGGAAAATGCGGCATCAAACTTAAAGTGCATCTACGAACATATGAAATAAGCATATTATTGAACTTCACTTTTCTTATGACTTTTGCCTGAAACTATTTCTAAATATCAAAAGGCAAACATACTACCTTGACAAAAAAACGTAACACTGCTGAGAGATAACATGAACAGGGTAAAGAGATATTGAAACATTTGCATGTTTTTCTTGGAAAAATAGTAAGCATACCTCAGTTTTAGTCTTTAATGTTAATTAAAAGTTATTTTGTTATTAAATTCCGTGTCTTTCGGATATGATTTACCTCAGTCTGATTTGCTGAAAGGGCTGAATATTGCTGACTGGCTTTACTTATCTCGTCGATTGTTTGTGGAACTGAACCTAGTGTTTCCATTCCTTTTGTCAGGTATGAATCAACCTCTGCAAAGTCGTTAGAAATAGAGCGTCGCAAACTGATCACCAGAGCGTCAAAAAGATTTTGAATCAAATCATCTATGACTGCCTTCACTGGACTTGTTGATAATAAAATGCAACCAATTCTAATAGACCTATAATTTTAAAAATCATTCAGTAAAAAAATACATCCACAACAAAAATTCAAATAAATCCTTTGCGAAAACACTTTCTTTTCTACAACCCTAAACTTTCAATTTTTAAGTTTAGGAGATCCATTGAAAACCCTCAATTCACTTTTTCTCATGAAAATACCCTCCCTATTGATTCAAGAAGAATTGGATAGTCTTCAAAATTTTCCTACGACATGAAAAACTGGCATTTTGACAAACGTTATAGGAATGTGACTAGAAATAATGCATTGAAAGGGCAAGGTTATTCGGAGCGTACTCAAGAAAATCAGTAGCGACACTGTATTTCTTCGTCGTTGAAGCATTTAACAATAAAACAACTATTTATACTAACGAAGGTAGCTTATCTGCTTCTCTTCCTTTTGTCTTGATCATTTTAAAATTTCGCTCCCACTCAATTAAAGAAGACAATCGCTCTTCAGATAATTTGTCAGCATCAACTCCACCAAGAGCAACCCATTCGTAGAAAAGTGCTTTCATCGAACTAAGACGCTGAAAAAGTTTTTCAGCTTTAAGATACAATCCAAAGAACTGAGAGGAATTATTTTTTGTAATGGCAACAAAGGCCAGGTTTTCACTAGCGACTCCTTTAAAGTTAACTGGTATTGAAAGAAACTTTTTTATTTCTCTGTAATACTTCGCTTTGACTTCTTCTAAAGGCGGTCTGAATTGAAGATATTTTTGTCTAAAAGAAAATGAATTTTTCTTATCATAGCTTACAAGCAAATATGAAAATAAAAGTATATACATACTACATAAAAATGAATACACAATTTGTTTGTACCTCAATTTAAACATTTGCTTATAGCTAAGTAGAAAAGGCAAGTTTATATGCTCGCTCAGAACAAAAGGTTTTTAACACTTCATAGGGTAATTTTATATACCTAAATATAAATGTAAACTAAGAATATGCAATTTCTAAGAATAAATTAAGAATATACAGTTTCATGAAAATTTTTCGAAGGGGCTACCCACATACTTTATCCCATCAAATACAGAACATTGGACCGATCACAGTTAAAGAATAATTAATCCTAAATTCCTCATCTATAACACTAGAGTGGAAGTTAGTGCTATTACTCATAACATTTATACTTGACATCTAGACTTACAGCAGCGGGAACATCTCTTCTTACCAGCCCTACCCCTGTTTCCCATGCTACTATAATCCTAACGAAACGATCGTTAAAAAATCTCCAAAAAAGATTAATTGGTGGTTCAGGCTTTTCCTGAGATAGGCAATTGTCTGAACAAATCCTTGAAAAAGTAGTTTGACTATTAGAGGCCTTTTTAATATGCCAGGGTTGACAAGACGTCTTTTGCAATAAACCGATGTGCATCAGTGGGCTTTTGCTATCCTTAAAAGTGTTCACGGGTAAACTTAATAATTGTTGTATGGTTATTGTTGAGATGGTCCATGAAGGCCTTAAGTTTGGGTTTTCTCTGTATCCAGATGAAAAAGACATCATCAAGATTTGAGGTTTCTCAGCGCTGCCATCCAATAACCTGTCCTTTACAAGTCACAAAAAGGTTAGCATAGGTCGGAGCAAAATTCGTGCCAATAGCTGTTCCTAACTTCTTCCTATAAACCCTTCAGTAAAATTCGAAATAATCTTTATCCAAGACCAGGGATTAGGGTACCAGTATATATACAACAACTTGATTTGACTGGACGCTTGTTACAACTCGTTAAACTCTGAATTCTAGGAATCAAATAAAATCTAACTAGCTTGAATTTCTAAATTCTAAAAAACCATCCGTTTATTCAGTGGTCTATGAATATTAACTTCATAAGGCACTATATAAAAAGATATCTTAGTCATTGTTATGTAGTAAGTGAAATGAAATTTAAAGTGCTTGTAAGGTGGAAAATTTGTTTTCTTCTAAAAGTTAAACATTGCACAGTTAATACACATTGGCATTGTCAAAAGTCTTTTATTGCGCGAAAATATCTTGTTTTCTTCGATAAGACTTTGGTCTAGGCAGAAAAATTTCATTGTAGTCACCATGTTTTTGACGTCACTGGGGGCATCACATTGTGGCTGATGTTAATCATTTTGCTGTAGGCGGTTCTCGAATTACAGCATTCTTGAAACCACATGGTGAAATTCGCTGTCCTTGAATTCAATCGGAATATTTTTGAGGGAAATTTTTTGAATCCAAGTGGCATTGCTAACGCCTGCGTAGATTTTCAAAATTGCATCGCTGTGCTATTTAGTTTACAGTTCACCCGACTGGTGGGATGAAGAATAACTCGTTTGAAAAAGGTAACTAAATAGCTTGTTCCCCTTTAAATATATTTCTCTCTAGTTCTTTAACTCCTTATTTATTTACCAACTATCTAGCCTACATTAATTTTCCCGTTTGTTGGATTTACTTCCGACCTGTCCAACATTCAGAGTCCAAGTACCACATTTGAGCCCGCAGAACAGCAAAACAAGAAGAGGCAATTTGATGAAAATAATTATTAAACATTGCAAATACAGCATGGCCCAACATATCTGGACTGCTAATTATGATACAGTAAAAACCGTCCATAAAATGAGCTTGCAGGCCCATCTAAAACTATAGGAACACATTTGTATTTGTTTTTCAGGAATCTTCAGTTCTTCTTGCCAGTTGGACAGAAACACCGAATAAGTAAACACCAAATTCTTTGAGGCCAGATGATCTAAGTCAAGAATGATTTCTGTCAATTGATCTAGAATTTGTCAATGTCATAAATCAAATATACCTGTAAGGGTATTTGTTATTCTTGTTAATATCTTCCGCCCAAAGTTACCCAGAGAATATCTAATTTCTCATGAAACAAGATCCACAGTTTAGACAAGCAGCCCAACACAGTCGAAAAGCTTTTGCCTGTTTATAAGGTTGAAATTTATAACTTGGATGTCTACTTGGATTGTAATGGTACTTACTTTGGCAAGAAATTTTAAACAAGTGGTACTTACCGGTCTTAACGTTGACTATCATCATAAAAAACCATATTGTGCTGCACTGTCTGGCCATTTCATGCGGTCATTTATGCCATTCTCTGAATATTTGCGAGATTCTGTTGAGGCTGGCATTAAAATCTTGCTGTGATCGACGTCATGTACAAATAAGTTATATCAGCTGTCTTCTTTTAAACTTTTAGTCGATTTTCTGATTGCTCGATCCTTCTTGATGTTGTACCGTACAACTTGCCTTTGCAGTAGTGATGATCCGTTATCGTCCATTTTGCCTCAAATAGCGCAGACAGTGCTTCTAGTCACAGCACTACTCATCGCTGAGGGCGTGCTTTGATCGCGTCGTGCACAGAAAAAAAACTGCAAAATGGCAACCTCGGGGGCTGAAAAAACGTGTCAGTAGATGAATCTTAGCCAAATAATTTAGATAATTGGGATCAGCGTATAATTTTACACCAGATTTCGTAAAAAAAACATAGGGTTTGATTTTGACCTTACAAGCACTTAAACTGAAAACCTATAACATTTTTGCCGATGTCCTACAATGAAGAGATTTTGCAATAGGCTGCAGCAAAGTTATGCAATTAAGCACTAGGAAGCTGTGAGGACTTTACCTAAAAATAAGCTCTACTTTTATTTCAGGTAGATTCTCACTAAATGTCTCCAGTCCCAATTGATACTGATGCTCGAGAGCTTTATAAAGTTGAGAATCTAAGTGTAGCTTCCATGGTATCATATTTTCCTCATGAAACCCCTACAACAGAATAACATTTATTGAGTAATAAAACGTGTTCGACTACATAAGTACGTATTAATGTTTCTGAAATGATGGTTAACAGATTTGCCTAGATAAAGCTTCGAGGCAAAGTTAACAACATCACAAATAATAGAATCTTATGAGAGATTCTGCAAAATGATATAATTGCCCTTTCAACAGTTTGTTTCGTTTAGCCAAAGACATGTTTTAAAAATTCGAATGATAGCTTCTTGCATTTCCACAGCGTTGATAAATGTGATCAGAAAGCGAAAAATAAAACCGAAATATCTGGCTTCGCCATATACCCCCGACATTTGAAAAAACAAAACAAAAGATATAGGGCCTAACTGGTGGTGATTAGAAGATGGACGTTCTGGTACTCTAGCATTGTCTTGTATTTTAACGAAGGTGAGTTCGTTGTTGAAAGAAAAATTACTAAGGTTTGGTATCTGCTAGTTCTGCAGGTGCATAACAAGGTCGAATAAGAAACTAACTTGTTGCACTAGTTCGTTAATCGCCTGTCGTATTTCAATCAGAACTTCTTTCCACTTTTTTGGGCTTCGAATAAGATCGATGCACATCAGCTGTACAATCTACAAGACATTTTCACAAAATTAACAGATTAACATATTTCAAAAAAGACTTGAATAGCTTACCAATATAATGAGAGCAGGTACATTTTATAAATAACGTTAAGGAAGTTCCATATATTTGAAAAAACACTTTCTAACAAGCATTGGTTTTTCAATGTCACGTCAATGTCACAAAACGAGTTACACAATGAAGAAGCATCAAACTAGTAGATTCCATAGTAATAAACATTACGATAACTATGACACTTGTAAATTGACCTTCGACACGTCATCCACAATTCAAATAAAAATGAAGATATACCATTTCTCCCATTAAAATATGTTTTTTCCTCAATCTGCGATTATCTACAGACATTTTATTAGCAGCTGCTTGTAACTTGTTAATGTACTTTTCCACTTCCGCTGGATTTTCCCAAGTCACCTGGACTTTTCCTTTGGATTCTAGCGCACCAACTTTAGGACTTTTGATCATTCTTTCAAAATCCAAGGCTGAATCAAGCATCATTGCTTGTTGGGATGCTATCATTTGCTGATCAATTGTGTTATAGAAATGGGCAACCTAAACGGCATAAAAATAAAGTGATAACAAAACCCATAAACACAATAAAACTCACTTTAGCCTTTTTATAGCTCTATCGTCATTTCATGGGAAGTTAAAAGGTAAAATACAAGACTAGCTATCAACAATCGAAATTACCTGCTTAAGAATGACGGCATGCTTGTAAAATTTTTGACCAATATTTGCGGTATGCTGTATCTTAGCAGGAATCACATACGCCATTCCATTTAGTTGTCTAACTTCTCTAATAAGAGTTACAAGTCTTTCGTCGTAGTGAACATGGAGTTTACCCTCCTCTCTTCCAAGTTCCATTAAATTCCCACTTGCTTTAAGACTGAATAAATTAATTTGTCAAGTTAGTTATTTTAAGACTACCATATCACTGACCGTTTAACCTGTCTCTTATCTATAGATGATAATAAATAGAATGGCATTGTAGTACGGTGATTAGTATCGTAGTTTCTATTAAAGTATCAATAACACCAGCAAACAGATCGGAAAAAGTTTCAGAAACATTTTACCACAGCTGACTATGCGGATCCTGGATTGCTTCTGTCATCTCCTTTAGCCAGCCTTCATACTGTTCCTTTATGAACGCTTCTATTTCCTCTTTCAGATTCAAAGCAGTTTCTTGAAATCGACTAAAGTTTAATAAATCGCTGAGCAGTTCCTTCGCAACGTCAAATGTAGACTTTATCTTTTAAAAGAAGAAAGATATGTACGACGATTAGTTTTGTTTTATAAAAGAAATATTCTTATTTTTCACGATTTCAGTACATGATCAATGACAAGCATTTACTAATTATAGTCACCATAGTAAAGCAAAGCAGTTATGAAATTACACCGTGAAAGGTCACTGTCATTTTAAGTCTTTATTGGAGAAAACGGCGGTGTCATTTTGAAATTCTCAACCCTCAACTACAGAAAAGGATAAAGGAAGCCAAAATGGTACAACGGAAGAACGTATTTGTAAAACATTTGAACATTAACATTTTTAGGATGTATCAAGGAAGGTAAAGTAAGACAAATAACTATATCACCAATTGATGATAGAAACGGCAAAATATTAAATTTGATTCACAGCTTCAGAAAAGAGATGCCTAGCCATACTTACCCATTCATAGGGTCGATGGAAAAATTAAATTATGCCTATTCGAAAAAATTCTTGAAAGAACATTCAAAATGCTTAGAAATAATCAGTGACACAAAAACAAAGGTTGATACAACATGGATGCAGTTTGTAAGCATCAGTGTTTAAAATGCTTGCTAACCAAGATTAACGAGGGCATTTACTAAATGGAGATTATTTTCACCACAACGTATTGTATAGATTGATATGGGAGCCATTGCATGCGTAATCAATCAATAAGACAGAGCCGTTGCATTGCATACCAAAGTTGCAGTTTTAATAAATAGTATTGCCTAAAAAGCTAGTGGATCAAAACTGCTTTACTTCACTTCAAAAATTTACCCATTCAATCAAGCAGAAAATTTTAGTAACCTTTCCCTGCAGCTGTCTAGCCCAGACAATATTATTAATGACTGGGGGTAAATCTCTCCCTTTAGGTAGCTGTTGGACGTCCATGGAAGTCTGGCCACACTTGTCAAAAAATTCAGCTTTCATACTTTTCATGTATTCCAGTAGGTGACCCAGTAACGTTTCCCTAAAAATAAAGTCGATAGAGAAAAAGAAGTTGATTTTCAAACATAACCGATCAATAAGATGTGATGCAAGACCTCTATAACTACAAAAAATAATAAACTCTTGCCGTTTTAATTACCGTAAGAAATGAATACTGTGAAAAATAACTTCCAGCAGAAAAAACTTACCTTTCCGGATGAAGACCTTTTTTTATGTTTGATCTTTTAATAAGTTCTTTGAATTTTTCAAATTCTTTAAGAAGCTATATAGAGGGAACATTCTAATGATTATTACACAATGTCCAACAAAGTTTCACAGCACATATAACATGGCCCAATTGCCCTATTCAAACCTAAGAAAAGAAATGAAGCGTGTTGCAACCATTAATTGATACTATTCGACTCACCACTAATCACAGTTAGATGGTATTCAAGCTCTACGACCCTTTTACAAACTTACTAACCCAAATTCAAGTATTAGTTGTTTGTAATATGGATAAAACAAATTTATTTACAATGAATTATAACGTACTGCTTAAAATTTGAATTTCATTAGTGCAAAAAAGCAAATTCAGTGCCAGAAATTTACCATATACGATGATACATTAAGATCCCTGAATCTCTGACGCAGTTTTCCAGACACTTTATCTTCAGCAGGCTGAATGGATCTCTCGAACTGGGAAACCGCTTCATACCACTGAGGTTCAGTAAATGAATTGCAAAGAAATGGGTCTAATCCAGAAAAGGCCGAGAACGCTTCTGACAGCCGCAAAGCACGACTTTCTGATTTCAACATCAAAGAGTTGAGCAGTTCATGAACGGACCTGACTGACAGCACCTTAAAATAATGAAATGAAAAAACTTATCATATAGCTACCCGAAATATTAAGTCGCATCTATAATACGGCAAAATATGAATTTTAGAGCCCAAATGTTATGTGATAAAGAAAAATATTAGTAAAGATAACATCCGACTAATGTCTAGAAGATACGTGCCTCTTCGAGCCGTTTTCCAAGAAGGATTATTGTTTCAGGTCTAAAGCCAACACCTTTCCATAAGTGCAGTTGATAATTCTTCCAGAATTGGACGGTTAAAGTATTACAGACTTGAATCCACCTATGGCAAACTTGACTTGCGTTATGCAAGTTTTCTTTAACAAGGGCAAAATTATCTCTCCAAATATCAGTTTTTTTTAGCTTCCATTGAATGACTCTACCAAGTGCCGATGTTATTATTTTCAAAAAATGAACCATTCTTTCCTCTGGATAGTATTCGTAATCGTCTTGTTTCCATAATTCATCAAGGTTTTCTTGCACGTTGTCAACAAGATCACATATACCAGCAAAATCCAAATTTGAAAGATTAGTGAAGCTCCGAAACATATTTCCTGAAAAATGTAAACCCGTTTTGGAATGTAAATATCAAATATTCACTCAGTCAAAAAGAAACTCAATTTGATATTGAATCCTTTGTTTTGCATTTCACATTTCTCTATTTTTAGGAACAATTTTCATTTTGAATATTCAAAAATATTCAAATATTCAATTCAAGATCCTAGATTCTTTGAGATAATGGTATAGAAATGTCAAAAAAAAAAACAAAAAACACCATTTTAAGAACACTTTCAATTGCAGGAAAGGGGAGTTTAATTAAATTTTTTAAGCAAAAGTTGGTCCTAAACTTATAAATAGTAATCAAAGTCTTAAAAAAACATTCAATATTAAGACCCTTTCTTGGTTCTGGTTTTTCGAACAGAACATAAAAGTAACTATGGGTTAAAGTTGTGTCATTTAATTTTCTGTTTCAATAAAATTTATTAATTTTTGTAAGGTTGCGTATGCAAGTAAAGTTAAGACTCGTATACCTATGCTTATGATGTAGCTGACGTATACCCATGTCATGATGTTTGAAGTTTATATTTAGAAGTTAGATTTATCCTGAAGTAAAGAGAATTGAATATTTCAATGAACTGAGAGTATCAAAAAATTATTCACCTCTTTGAAGAATTTTTAGGAAATATGTAGCCTTCTTGCTGGAGGGAGCATTTGTCATGGAGATGTCGGTCCAAAACTGAAATTCATCCTCCGGAAGAAATATTGCCGCCAGACTATTTTCATCTGCTCTACCACTGTTCTTTTCAGATAACTTCGCGCCATTCTTTTTAAGATAGCTGCCAAGGCTTGTTTCAAGTTCTTTGATTAACCCTCCAAGTTTTTCGTCGATCTCCAGTTGCGATTTTACGTCTTTCATGAGACTTGGAACAAAAACATTATGTAGGGTATGGTACAATGTTGTAGCAGGGGATTTAGAAAGTGAAGAAACATATATATTAGACAGAATACTGTCTGATGTTACAGGTGATGGTATGGCTTTGAAGAATACAAGGTAAAGGTTATTGGTATTTTGGATTTCTTCAAAGTAATTGGAGAATGTAACTGTTTTAGAACCATCTGTTGTAAAAAGGGATGCAGTAAGAACACAGCAGTGCCCATCATCTAAAAAGGCATTCAGAGCTGACTCTTCGATCGTTTTCAAATTCGTTTGATCTATTCCAAAGAAGCTGGCACATGCAGTTAGCACAAAATCTTTTCTTGGATCTACCAAAGGCATTTCTTTTATTTCAGATCACTATAAAAAAAATTGAGCTCTTGATGTTCTTGGGGGTTAATTATAAATTGCTAATAGTTATATCATTTCAATAAAAATGTTGAAATTTATTGTAGCAGAATGAAACAAACATAGGGGAATGTTGAAGCATATCAAACATCCACGTTATATGAGTTTGCTAGGCTACAAGAATTTTGATGTCATTGAATAAAATAAATACGCGGTATGCAGTACATAAAGCGCTAGGATGGTGATAGAGCAACGTAAAATCTGACAGTACAGACACAAGTATAATATAAAAACTTTCAAGTGCAAACACATCTTATTTAAGGCTTAAAAAGCAGTTGTTATATAACAATAAGAAAGTGAACATTCAACTTAAGGAAAATTGAATTTACGAGATATCCGTCCAACAGATATAAAAAAGAGTGGAATGCAAATAAAAATTTGAACGAAGAAAGGATTAATACACGCAAAATAAGAACATAAAAATAACTGTGAATTAACAATGTAAAAAATATGTAATGGCTTCGTTACAGAGTTCCATGTTTGTTTGCCAGAAACACATGAATGTGAGCTATAAAGTAAGAACACAAGATCATGTCATTCAAATTTATCCTTTGTGCCACTTATCCATTATAATTTTGGCAACTTATCCCAACTATATTTCATGCTGTAATAGAAGCAGGAGACTCCAGTTGTTGCAAAACAAAACTCAAAAGACGTCAGCTTCTATCCCTATCCTGGTGGAAACTTTTCTCACAAGCCCAATCAGTTATTGGCCTATGCTGTATTTCCATTCTCCAGCCATATCAAATGGAATTAATCTGGGACCACACTTTGGGTTAAAGTGGACCTATCACTTTTTGGGAGTTTGCATTAATGAATAGGTTTTTGAATTTTTGGCCTTGTGAAAGAAATTATTGATAATGTCAAAGCAGGAACATGCCTAATGGCACAGACCATGTTATTATTAATAATTGTACCACATCTTCAGAATCGAGCCCCAGATAAACTTTAAATGTGGTTCATGGGTACCTTCTGACCATTGATGTTCAATTTGAATCTTTAAATTTCTAAGCAAGAGCCAGGCTTTGTCTCGGGCCCTTATGTTGTTTTATTTTTTGTTCTGTGACTATAGACGGGTCCCTGTTGTGATGTCACAAATTCCTTCTTTCAAAGGGTCATAACTCAAAAACAACAAAAGATATTGAAGTTGGTAAACGTCATCCTTACTTACTATAAAGGCTTTTTCCATAAATGCCAGTTCCAAAAAGTGAAAGGTCCACTTTAAAGTACTAAACTGTGTTAATTTGCTTTTTCCCTAACTTTTGAAGCTTTGTTCTACAAAAAGTACTTTATTGTGCATTATCCTTACTTAGATCAATTCTTATAGTTAGTTCTAGGTCATGCATCTATTTCTGTGCATGCTTGCTGTATAAAGGGGGGTGACTCAGGTACTGATCCATGTCCCCTACAATAAAACAAAATATAATTTGGCAACAAGCATGTCAGCAATACTGTAAGTTAACCGTATTTTATTCAATAACTGATCTTAATTTCCCTCATTATACAATTTTTCTCTCTTCTCTCAAGTTTTTTTCCTATATTTTCGCTATCCCTCCTCGACCCATGAGGTGTTTCATTGATGTCAAGGATCTGCATTGCTTGCTCTGACTTTTAGTGGCATAGAAATGTTGACAATATTAAGATCATCCTGATTATTCATGCTGCACCATGATACAAATTATGTGTTTGTCAATCATTCTTTTATTCTTCATTTTCCTCAATGTATAAATTGAAATATGGCAGGGTATGACCTTGAAGACAGTGGATATCTTATAGTAATCATTATCATATAATCATTCTTCATCATTCATTAATCATATCTAAATAATTCAAATCTCAGTAATTATTCATATCTCAGAATTTATTTGCATTTGCAATTTTATGTAAGACATTCTGATGGCTGATTTGGTCTACAATTTTTTTTCATCAGGAAAAACGCAATGTTAGGTAGGTTGAAGAGAGATATTTACTGCTTATTGGACCTTGATTGTCCAATGTAGCAGCATGACTAGACACTAAGTTGTATCACCTAATTTTTTGTCAGCCCTTCTTTATATTTCCCTGTTCTTGATAGCCCTGACATTTTGTCAGCCCTTAGGCAGTTCAATGACTAATTATAGCTCACTACATTATCTAGGCTTGGTGTTTTTATCACCAGTTCAGCTATCCACCAAGATCTCAGCTTAGGTATGTTCTGATTAGAATCTGGCAGTCAGGCAGTTCTCCAATTTTTCCTCAACAGGGCTCATATCGGGGGATATACATTGTGAGCCTGATGTTAAAGTTGGAACACTGCTGCATAGCTGTTATTATTTTTGTGTAAGAAATTAGGCAAGTTCTGTGCAGAGTATTGTTGCTGCAATTTATTGATTAATACAGTGTTGTTTCTGGGAAGCAAGTGTTGTGTTTTGTGTGCCCTTTTTTGCAGCATATTGTAAATTGCAATAAAAAAAGAATGTTTAAGTTTCTTTACTCATACAATATTTTACTATGATTAAATCTGGTAAGTTTAAATATTAGAAACTGCAACAAATTAAAGGTATCACAAAAACTGCCTCTTTCAAAACATTACAAGTAGCAAAGCAGTTCAAATAAGATTTTTCAAGAAATAAATGTTCTGCAAGCTCTTGTACATATTCTGAATATGTCCTTTACTTATGATTCATTGCTTTCTTCTAAAAATCTGCCCCTGAATAACAGGCATTTCTGACTACTTAGGTTATTGGCCTACTGCATTAATTTGCAATAATCACAATTAAATTGAAGCTTGCGTCTATCCAATAAAGGCCTTTCTCAAAGTCGTTAAAAAAAATTCAAACGAAAAGTGAGTAACTAGTGTATTAGTTTACACAATTGTCAGATAATTCATTGCAAAATTATGAAAATGCAATGCTCTTATCTTAAGATGCCACATGCATGCCGAATGCAAAACAGGTCCTTTTTAATGCTTAATTGTTTTGCTTCTTGAAAAGACAATGATTACACTAAAGTGGAAATTTAATGCCTATCGAGAAATACCTACGCCCTCAAAAGTGTGGGAAAAAATCCAAAACAGGCACGTTTAGTTCTCGCAATTTACAACTAAACAAACTCATTTCAACATTGACACGCCATAGCGACAAACGGCCTTTTAAAAAGTAGCTGTCTAGTCTAGTTTCATCATAGACTAGACAGTGCCTAAGGTAGGCAGGCTTGGCCTAAGATCTTGCCTTCTAGATGATAGACAACATCTGAAGTTAAATCTCGTCAATTCTTGCTCTTACCTGATTTCAAAAGTGATTACAATTCAATAGAAGGTGCTCGAGAGATTCAACTACGCCATCTTAAATAAGAATTGAAGCGAAAAAACCAACATAGCAACCAACAGAAAAGCTTTAGCCTTCGCTCCCTGTCCTTTGTGTGTGTGCGCAACAAAGTGCAAAACATTCATCGATGCTAGACTTGATAGTTTTTTCCATAGAAATGGTTTTTGCTATTGAATTAAATTGCTGGACGCTAAAACTACGATTCATAAAAATCGGCATTCAAAATCTGGCCTATCTTTGACCAGAAAACAGTGGAATTGCGGTTCAGTCAAATGTAGGATGTCGGTCAAAAGAGATTCTGCCAGCCAACATTTTTTCACAGAATTCTAGGGTTCTAGGAAATTTAGCAAAAAGTTGACATTGAGAAAGAAAAATTCAACGCCATTGGAAATCATAAAAAATTGTGTACCTATAAAAATTAAGTTGCCTTAAATAGCTAGTTAGGAGTTTTAGGCCAGATTTTGATACTGGAATACTATGAGTTCCACTTTCAGCGATCAGTAAGTAGTAGGTTGTGGTTGTTGTAGTGAATGTTGTTGTTAGAGCATCAATAGCGAAAAGTAGGACTCGTGTAATAAGTCCAGGGGCAGGCTAATCATTTTCAAAAGCCTATGGCATGATTGATACCTTTGAGTATATATTCATTGCACTTTATATTATTCATTGTAAAACTTAAAGTGGAAGTGTAGTGATTTTTCAAAATTTGATGGAAGCTGACTTTAGGTTTTCTAATGAAATGGCCGAAACCCCCTTTGA
>WUAR02564023.1:0-12829 GCA_015164055.2 Chrysaora achlyos | reverse complement strand
AGTGTTCGTTGTGTTTTCCGACGTTACTTCGTGGTGATAAGATGTCTGACACAAGTTCACTTACTGGAAACAGTTCCAATCAGTGGATAACTTTATAGCGAAATAAGATATCAAAAAATTTAGCAGAACCTCGTATCATTCAAAAGTCTTATTCTCTTGAATCAATAGAAAGATTTGCTTCAGGACACCTCTATGTAATGTTATGTGCAGTTTACTTGTCTAATTTTATAGCCCAAGGCTACTCAATTGTGTGTACAGATTAACCCCAGGTCTTGATGTCTATAGCATATATCATATAGCATAGTGCAGCCACATCGGCGCTCATAACTACCTGTAGGCTAGCATTTAAAATTGTTTGTAGCCTTCCAAGAATGATGCAAACTCAAAATTCAATTAAAAGTTATCATAGTTTAATGGAAATATCGTGTTCAGCTGATGTTTCTTGATTTGGATTCCATCGTGGTTTTGAATCTGCATTGAGAAGCAAGGTGTATGATGTTGTATTTGGTGTTTTCCCCAAAGCCCAGAATGGAAAGTATTGCATTTGCACGGCCTGGGGGGAAATTGTTGCATACTTTTAACGATAGACTTCTGTTGCTTACAACTTGCTTTGCACTTAGATGTGGTTAGAAATTTCCTGGTCTAGCCTTAACATAATTTGCTGCATTTGATAGTAGCTGTCTTCAAGCCATTTCTTCTAATTTTGAAATCTTTGTTTGACCATTATACTTGCAATGGAGGGTAAATAATGAAATAAGGTCTGGGTATGAAGGTGTAACAGGATTTTTGGAGGCCCATACGTATTTTCACATTAATTCTTCACATCAATTTTCAAAATAGTGTAGTGGTCCCAAAATGTTTTATATTCCATTGAAGAAAATTTATCCATATTTGTGGCTTTTCCTTGAAATGGTGATATATCCCTTTTGAATCATCAAACAAATTTAAATTTCATCATGGTTATAAATCTTGAGCAAAGAGTACATTACAATATAAGTCAAAGTTCATGGAAACTTAGTTTTTTTTAAAAACCTATTTTTTCAGCTGTTTGTATCACAAGTAATTTCCTTTGCTATCTTCTATGTCATTGACGTAATTTAAAGCAAGAACTTAAGAAGGGGGTGTCCCCTCTGGAGGCAATTATGGGGGTACTTACCCTTTCAACCCCAAGCCCCCAAAAGTTTTTGAAACCATGGTAATGAGCTGAAGAGTGGTGCAAATTCAGTGGGGTTTTCTAAAATCAGATTGAAGTTTCTGGGAATTTGTCGCAGAGATAAGAATAAATAACATAGCAACTGCCTGTATCCCTTGGAGAAAAAAAACTACAACGCAATATATGACATTTAACTCGAGTTGAGTACGCCTATCCTGACGATAGTGCTCGATATGCGAAGTATAGAGCAATTATAAGGTAGAATTTACGCTCAATGAAAAGGCATGTTCTCTGTTACTCCGAGTTTCATGCTTGCGCACTCATTAGACAGACTATACTAGTGATATATTAAGGTTTTTGGTACGTTGTGGGGCAGGGTGGGGGTAGTTTTAAACCCAAACTCTATTAAGCACACGGGGCGTCAAAGAAAGCAAGTGTGATATGTTGAAATCTGTCGTAGCGTTCTCTGAAGATCAGTTTCCTCGGGGCCTTGATTAATGCTCTTTAAAACGATGGATTTTCTCCTGTACTCTTCAAAAGAGTGACGGATTATGATTCCTGAATTGTGGTTTCGTCCTGCTTCGATGTCGATTAATTGGATCAAGTTTTATGTGTTTTCGATGACAAATGAATGGCCGCTGGGTCACACGTCAGCTGTTCGGTACACGGGTTTTCGTGGATGTCGTTGTGGTTGGAGAGAAGGGGCTTGTGTTGAGGGGGAGGGCTTGTGCCTCTGCAAAGAGAACAAATCCAGGGATTCAGGAAGCAGTTTAAGTGGAAGGTGCTGTAACCACGGGGGCAGAGGGGCAGTTGCCCCCATTGCCCTAGGTAAATTGGGAGAATTTTTATACTTTTCTATTGTTTTGCCCTGAAAACTGTTGTGCTGCCCCCGCCGCAATCCCCTGATTCCGGCCCCCGTGGGCACAGCTTGCAAAGGGGTGATTCCAAGAAGCGTATGGGGAGATGTCGCCCCTGTGCCCTCTGGCTCTTCCATCACTAAGAGATGATATTACGAATTAGAGATGATAACTTGGCTTACACTGAACGCCCATTGCCCTTGGTCTCCCAGCCCTTCATATAGAAGAACGAGACATGATAACGGTTTTAAAATCATGAAAGGTATCGTTGGCTTTAACAATACAACTTTCTTCACAATTGAAACAAGAGGACATGAGCTCAAGCTGTTCAAGCTATTTCATTAAGCAAAGAATTCGCCTGAACGTAAGACGAAACATCTTTTTATAAAGAATCGTAGAAACACGATACGAGTACCCGAAGAGATTAGGCTACGAAATTACAGCTATATTTTGAAAAATTTTATGATAGTTTCCACTGCGAACACCAATACAACTTTAAGGGTTTTATAGGCTGTAAGCCTCGTATTTCCTTATTTGATATATTATTATTATGGTAGAGAGAATCGCCACTGTTATTTTGATGAAAGGTTTTGCGCGAGAACAGGGAAATTCCCAACTGTGCTCGGCCAAACTGATTTCAATTGAACTATCATCGCTGTTCACAGAACAGTTGCCATGTAGAAGACTTGTCAATGCCCTTATCCTCGCAGCTCTCTGTCTCCCTCTTTCTTGGGTTGGAGATTACATCAGAGAAATAGTTGCCACAAATGGAGATTTTATTACGTGTTCTGCAAAAACCCGCATAAAAGAACCTCCATTTTTCAAGCTTAGCCTAGCAAAGGTTCTTAATCCTGCAGTCTTAAATTGCACACTTTTCAGCTAAGAGTGTCTATTTACAAGGCCTATAAATTACTTTTGAACTCCAGCAACGTCTTATATCTATAGCCTAAAGGCTCTTAAATAAGGCGGCTCTGTTATGCATGTTTTCACTGTATTAGCTCCGCGTTTTATAAGGTACTCGTGGCTAGGAACCTTGAACCTCGAGACAACTTACTTGTTATAGGTGATAGCAACATTTGCTTGACTTGTGTGTGGTTATTTTAAATTCCAATGCTGTTGTTGAAGATTTCGTTAATTCACATCCTGAAAATTTCCACACTCCTTCATGCATCCTTTCAATAATAATTAAAGATATTAAAGCAGATAAATAACAGGAACTCGCCAAAACCTGTTAACTACGCGCTGATGTAAAAGCTGGTTAAATATTTAATAGAACTATTAATTTGTTTTGATTCGTAGCTCGAAAGATAAAGTATTATATCGATCTCTTTCTTCCCTCCATCTATAGTAAAGGCCTTTTTTGGTTTATGATTTAAAAACAAGGCTGGGCTAGATTTGTTTCCTAGTTTCGGCTAAGAAGTAACTATTATACTCTGTGGGTTTTGCTGGGAATAACTGGGAACAGGAATAAAATATGCAATAATGCAGTGGCGTACGGTACTTATGGATAAGTAGAAAAAGGCAAGGAAAAATTCTAGTACCTTGAGTTGAGATAATAACTGACGTTTCGATATGGTACAATTATTACTCATACCATGGTCTGTGCCTTTGAGTAGGTTCTGCTATGACGTCATAAACTTCTTCCTTCGCACGATCATAACTCATAAACGACAAAAGATATTGAAGTTTTGTAAACGTCATTCTTACTTACTATCAAACCTCTTTCTCTAAATGCAAACTCTCAAAAAGTGATAGGTCCACTAGAAAATGCCGCACCAGGGCGATGGAATCCATCAACCCTTAAATTGGTTTACCCCTGAAGTTTTTACTGTTTATATCATTCAAATATGTAATGAAGAGAGGAGCAAAACTGAATAATAGAGATAAAACTGTTTAAAAATTAAACTTTGAATGCCTAGAAAGTATTTTACTAAATGTATCGGGCATAACCCTTCGTTAGTAATCAATCTTTTATTCTATTATTATTGTTCTTGTATTATTCATCATGAATTTTAATCATCCATATAGTATATAGGCATTCATTTGCCCTACTTCAGCCCTCTTCCTCCCCCAGGGGCGGCTGGGAGTTAGAACGAGTTGCTATTAGAAATGGGCGTCTGGGGGCCTGCCCCTACAGTTTTGGATGGCGTTTATTTAACCTTTAAATTTTTCTGAAAAGCTGAAAGAACCAGGGATGAAATAACGGTAACTCTTCTGCAATCTCTAAAAAAAATTGCTATTAGAGTAATAGCACTAATTGCAAGGCCAGCCGCCCCTGTCCTCCCCCTTTCGTAATAGAACAATAGAAAAAGACAACATGATAATAGATGTGGATAGGAGACCCCCCCCCCCCCCCACCTGCCGTGTGCACATACTTTATGGTTCCCCGCAGGGGCCCTTGATGCTGTAAATATGGAGTTCAAAGCCTCTTCTAACAGAGCAGTTGGCCAAGTGTTTCCTCCCTGTAGGGAGCATGGGGTGGCGTTGTGGTTTACATCATGGATTCTAATATTGAAAATGTTTCTTTTCTCAGTTGTTGCAAAATGACAATCACATGTTACACAGACAAGTTGTCGAGTTGAAAGCAGTGCTAGCCGAACTTCATGCCTTGCAGAGTGGTTCGATGCCTCCAGATGGTATGCCAATAACGTTTTTAGTTACTTTTAGAAGTTTCGTTCAAGCTGCAGCAGGACACACGGGCATTGGGTGGTAACAGCACGGTACGGCAGCATAAGAACAATAATGCAGTTAAATACGATATTGAAAACATTAATAAGAAACAACATGATGAATTACGCTTGTCGAATTTCCTACATAGATATATCGTAAACAAAATTAAAAAAATCCTTGTCGAAATTCTTACAGAGCCAAATATATCGTTAATAATCGTATATAACAATTCTTAATACGAATTATATGTTGGTTTTATAGTGAATAATCCTGCACTACCCAGTCCTGTGTACCTGTCTTTATCGTTGCTGAGAATGGAACAACAACTGCAGGAAAAGGACGATGACTGCAAGACTCTCAAAGATCAAGTGGCCACCCACACTGCAGAGATGGAAAAGGCCAAAAAAGAACGGGAATTCGAAGTTGTTAAGCTGAAAAAGGACGTGAAAGTTATCCAAGAAAAACTGGACGAAAAAACCAAAGAAGTTGAGGAGAAGACTTCTTCGAAGAAGGATGACAAATACGGTAAAAATGGTATGTCCAGGCTTGCAGATGAGCTGAGAGAAGACCTAAAGAGAACAAGAGATCAGAAGGAAAAGGTTTGAGTCTATTAATTACTGTATTTATTGGTTTGTATTTACGAAGTCTGTATTTCGATTCACCGAAAAAGTGCTCAATACATTACAGTAGAGCGAGATATATACTTAGAAGAAAAGATTCAAAAGAACAATTTCTTCATCTCGACAAGCCTGTTTCGTGGTTTTCTTTGGTTTGTATTTATTAATAAAGAGAACCAGGTATCAGAAATTAGATTAAATATAATAGAATTTTAAATTACTAAGAATAAAAAAAAAAGTTACAATTACAGCTGATTTGAGCTGTCTTCATACTACCTATGAAATTTCTCTATATAGATATAAATATAAAATATAGATGTAAAAATAAATACAGAATAAAGGCATAAAAATTAGAACAACCAATTTTCGTATCAGATCTTTCAGTTTTGATGGGCCAAAAATCTGGAATTCACTTCCAGATGAAATCAAAACAGCCTGAAACACCAGGTAGTTCAAAAATTCGATCAAAACTTGCTTCCTCTCTAATAAATGTTCTTTTTGTTGCAAATGATTTGTCTCATCTCTGAAGTTGCTTTATGTTAGATTTAATTCGTGTATACCGTAAAAGCTCTATTAAGCACCATGGCGGGTTTATTTGATTTTCGAGGTTCTAGAGGGGGGCTAATTAGAGAGAGGGGCTTATTTGAAATTTAGAAGATGGATTGGTTGTTCCAGGAACTTACACTGCGCTGTGTAAGTCTTTAGGGCTGCTAGAGACGTTGAGGAGAGAACAGTGTAAATCACCATTGATTCTTAACACTTAAATGAAATAAATTATTCAAAAGCAACTGTATGTTTTAAAAATGCGATTTTTTATTGACAGATGAGCAAAGAAATCGAAGATCTAAAGGCCGAGCATTCCTATAAAGAATCAATGATCAAAATCGATGCTCACAGACTGGAACAAGAATTGAAGACGTTGAAAGAGCACGTCAGCCAAGCGCGTGAAGAAGAGAAGACCAAGAAAGAAGATTTGGAAAGGATGTTCATTGCTGCAAGGGAAGCTGTCGACAAGGAACGCCAAGATAAATACATGTTGTTAGTGGAACAAAATAAATTGAAGCATAAAGTTGAAAAGCTATCTGAAAGTCTGAAATCTTATCAGGTAGGTGTTTGAGCCTGATAATTATCAATTTAACCTGACCTGTGTAATTATTAGTTGTTATTATTAATATTTTCATCATGAGATTTTGTTCCCTAAATCCAGAGTCCAGAAAAAGTCACGGCTCCATGGCTGTAAGCCGGAGGAAGGTTTTGCTTGTTAATGTCATTTTTGAGGAAGGTTCTCTAATTCTATAAAAAATCTAGCTTGAAGAAATTTCAGTTGATATGACATTTCATCTATGAAGTTTTATCGAAAAGCTGAGGAAAATGTTGGGTTACACGTGTGATTAAACTATGTACTATGGTCTCTACTTCTAAGGTTATAAAAGCAATAGAAAGAGTTAAAAAAATCTCGTAATTTTCATTTGATACAGTGAGAAAGGTTCAACTGATAGAATTGGCAGCCGGAGGAAAGTTTGCAGTTTTTCTGGACTCTGCCTAAATCTTTTATTTGATCCCGTGTCTTGTACGACAAGTTGTAGTTTGGTAGTTTTGTATAGTTTACCATTGTTTTTAAGCAACATGCAACTATCTAAATTTTAAACATTTTAATCATCAGATAGTTGCATATGGCTTAGAAACAATGGTTAACTATACCAAATTACAAAGTATTATTATCATCATCATCATCATTATTATTATTATTATCATTATTGCTATTATTATTATCACTATTACTATTATTATCATCATTATCATTGTCATTATATTTTTATTATTATTACTATCATTAACATTATTATTATTGTCATTATCTTCACTGCTTTTTGTCATCATAACACTATTCACATTGGATGAATCCTAAATTTTGAGTGCATACAAAGTATGACCTTATTATGTAGATAAAAACATGCAAAAATGCAGTGGCGTGCGTTACTTGCGGATAAATGGAAATAGAATGAACTCCAGTTCCTTGATTAAGGGCTAGGCGTCGAAACGTCAGTTTAACACACCACTTGCAATAAAGTCCTTATTGATGTTTTCTTTTGTATTTAGATAAAGAATGATGAATTAACGAGAATTCAGAACGAGTTGGAACAAGAAGTTGATGGATTTCGCAAATTGAAGAAACTCATTCAAGAACACGGCCTACCTAATCATGACCAGCTTATTATGTTGCAGCAACAGGTAAACCGCAGTACTTGCTCTTCCGCACTCCCCAACGCGCAGTATTCGCTCCTCCGCGCCATTCGCTAGTTTTGAAATCCTGCTTTCTCATAGGATAGTGCATCTTGCCAGCTTTTTGCAATTAGATTTTGAGTCCAAGTTTGAGCAAGCATATTTTACTTTGTATATATGTTGAGCCCTGTTTATGAAAATTATCATTATATTGCCTCTCTAAATCATCAAAACATTTTTATATGGCTAATGAGCCAGGAAGATTATAACATTACCAAATTTTTAGGAAATGTTTTAAAAAATCTTTCGAGCCAAGAGCAAAGTTTTTGAATAAGACGGTGCTTAGTTTGAATTTGGTTATATTTTATTAGCTATAATTATTTCAAAGTTTTAAATTTATTCTTGTATCCATATAACCTTATATTTAGCTTTTTTATTAAATTATTCTGTTAAAATTATTTATATTATATCACCGCTTCTAATTAGATTTCGTTTTTAATTTTAATTATGCTGTTTTGTTATATGCAGTTTTATAGCTGATTAGATTCTTTCAGCAAATCAATTATTTGTTTATTTTTAGGCCGAGTCCTACAAAGAAGATGTTCTCAGCGAAAGGAAGGACCGAGAACGCGCGCAGGCGCAGAGAGAGAAACTGCGAAGAGACTTTGAGACTTCACAAACCAGGCTGTCGTCACTACAAGAGCAGGTATGATGTTGCTAAAAATTTGATTTCAGATTTCCCAAGAGAGCTTAAATCCGTCCGGATTATCAGATATAAACTTGCTGTGTAATGAACCCATGAACCTCCGGCAAATTATGAATTTTCATTAAAGACGTAATATTTATTTCCGTTATTCAGGGGGGAAACGTGATATAATGTTTTTAAGCTTGTCACCCCTGTTGCAGTTCACACTCGTGACATACCGTAATAGCTCTATTTTGCCCCCTCTCCATTAAGCCCCCCTTTTCAAGTAAAAATTTGAAATAAGCCACCCCTTTCTATTGAGCCCACGCCCATTTTCATACAAGAAAGACTTCAAAATGAAGTACCATGATTTAGTGATAGCTCATGATGTATTTCATCGTAATGCCAATTTCTAATTTCATATGCTTGAGAGTCAAAACTTTCTTCTCCAGTTCTGTCTCAAACGTCTCTAGCAAGCCTCGAGAGTTACAAAGCGCAGTGTAAGTTCCTGGTACAGCCAATCAAGCCAATAAGCTCCCCTCTCTAATAAGCCCCTCTCTCTAATAAGCCCCCCCCCCTAGAACCTCGAGCTTAATAGAGCTTTTACGGTATCTATTGTAAATTCTTTCTTATTGTTATTATGTTGTCTCTTAGGTTTACAAGTACCAAGAGCACATAATGAAGCTCAATACAGATCGTCAAAGACTCATGCAACAACTTGAAGTTGTGACAGGCGGACAGGTAGCTTTCACGCACTTTTTTGCTTGCCATTTTATTTAGCTTGTTCTAGACCAGTTCTCTTGACTTGGCAAAGACGTAGGGTTAAGAGAGGTCATGTAAGGTGAAAGCTAAAGGTCATAGATCACTTATTTCATTGGTTTTTTGTGGCGCAAAATTACAAAAGAGTATGAAGTAAAAAATTCACTTTTAAATTATAATATTTTAAATAATAGAGCAATTATAATGTAGAATTTACACTCAATGAAAAGACATGTTCACTGTTACTCCGAGTTTCATGCTTGCGCACTCATCAGACAGACTATACTAATTAGTAAATTCTACGTTATAATTGCTCTATACTTCGTATATCTAGCACTATCGTCAGGATAGGCGTACTCAACTCGAGTTAAATGTAATATTTTAAATAAGTACTTCTCGGAAATTTAGAGGTTATGTGGAGGTCATATGGGTTGAAGGCCAAAGGTCATTGGTTTTTCACCAATTCTTCTTTCAGAATCAAGGAAACAAACTCATGCGACAACTTTCCACGCCGAGTTTCATGGGATCAAAGGTGAACTTCGACAGAAGTCTCTCCAAGGCTCAATACAACGCGTCGAACCCGCCGCGGATGCGCCCGCCAAATCCTGGCGGAAGTCCTTTCCTGGATGACGTCAACCGTGGTAGGGGCTTCAGAAATGGCTTTAATCAAGCGCCACAACGAGGCTTCAATGACCGACGCCCACACTCTGGAGGGTAAGTCTTTTTTAAATCTTCTGTCTGTTTTCAACCAGCCAATCAACGTGCAGCATGTGTGACCTCGTGATAAAACCCATGTAGCTTGATTGGCTGGTGTCAAATATAAATGTCACAGCTAGATCAAATATAAGATTGCCTATGTTTTTGAGAACACGTTTGAAATTCATGTTTTTAACTCCATATTGTCAGGGAAATTATTATGGTACGAGTTACGACCATCGAGGTTTTTGATTATTTATTCATGAATAAGCTTTTTAAAATCTATCCATAAAATGTTTCAAAAAATCAAATTTGGAATCAAACCCTTTGCTTGCTGTAGCTACGTGACTTGGTTTTGTCTTAAACTACATTTATTTAGCCATACCTTTGAAAAGGAGAAATAATCCATTAAATAGCTAAATATATACGTTTCCTAAAGTCTAAAAACATTCAATATAACTTGGCATCTGGTATCAATGGTAGCTAAGAAGAATAACTTAGACAGAATATGCCAATACCAGGAACAAGATACATTATATCACAGCGTTCCGGACCTAATTCATTGTCAGGTGTGAAGCGTCATCAAGTTCCTGGTATGGGCACCAAGTTCTTCTTGGTGCTTAAAAGCTGTTTAAAGACGTCATAGATACCTTCCTTCACATGGCCATAACTCAAAAACGACAAAAATACTCAAGTTTTGTAAATGTCATCCTTGCTGACTGTCAAAGCTCTTTCCATAAATGCGAACTCTCAAAAAGTGATAGGTCCACTTCCATTGAAGGAGGTGGGTGTTTATTTGTAACTCATTTTGTTTTATTTGTTTTATTTTTAGTCCGTTTGATGGATGGCAGAGAAGTCTTGAGCAGCAACGTCCACCGCAGGGGCAAGGTCAAGGTCAAGGTCAATACTCAATGATGAACAAGGGCCCCCGGTCGCCCCTTTTGAACCCACAGGCCGAGCCGTGGAGATTTGGCTCCCAGCCGCAGAACGTGCAGCCGAATCAACAAATTAATAATCAGGTAGATTGGCTTTCGAATGCATTTCGTTCAATTGTTAAATGTTATAAACCCCTCGAAATTCCGAAGATCAGAACAACGAATTATGGTTTCAGATATTTAAGGTTTCAAGTGCCATAAAATCTAGAATTTACTTCCAGATGAAATCAAAACGGCCCAAATTACAAAGAAATTCAAAAATTCGATCAAAACTTGGTTCCTTTCTAATAAATGCGCATGTTCTTTTTGTAGCAAATGATTTGTCCCATGCAATCTTTGAAGTAGCTTTATGTTAGTTTGAATTAGTGTATATAACTATTATTAACACTTGCAATACAAAAAACCTTTTTCCCCTGAAAGAATGATATTTTCCAATGACAAATAACATGAAACGTCACGTTTGCAGGGGGTAGCTAAATGTCTGTCAACATTTTGAATATTTTCAAAGCTTGAAAACCGAAAGAAAAAAACGAGTATTGAAAAGCTATCCCTTGCAAAAGTGAGTAGATATGTAGGCCTTATGTTCTGGTAGTGAAGTGGGTGAAGTTTTAAGGATTTTCTGTATCTCTTCTATTGCAGTTCAGTTCCGGGTTTGGCTATAACAACGGCATCTGGTCACAACAACAAGGCCCGCGCTCACCGTCCGGATTCGGTAACATGAGATCAACACCGCCAAGCATGTGGCAGTTTCCGACATCGGAACAGCAAAACCAGACCGGCTTTCCGTCCCCTCAGATGTCCCGTGCGCCCGGAATCAAACCGACCGACAGCTGGTCAACTGCTACTGACGAGCAACTGAGTCCTCCGGCCACGAGCCAACAAGATAATCTGTTTCCGACCCCCCCTCCGGGTTCAGCTGAGAGCAGTCCGGATAACGGCAGCAGCCAGGACGTCTACGTTTGCCGGAAATGCGATTCCAAGTATATGGACGGAGAATCTTTCAGATCGCACGTGGAGAAGTGTTTCAGCTCGTCAAATATGTGAGTTTTTTTCAGCACCTTTACATTTCTTGATGTCTTTTGCACAAGTTTGATTTGATTTTGACGTGTTCTTGTTGTATTGCAAGTTGGCGTAGAAAAGTGTGTCCTTGTCTCGATTTTTTCCCCACCTCGAAGCTACATCATCTCCCTGGAAACTCTTTTTTATATTAAACTTGTAAAATATACGAGGAAATTGCAAGTTAAAAATCGGCCTCAAAATTAATTTTATAAAAGAGTCAATGAACTTTGATTGCATTTTATTTTGCGAATGGGAAAAATCCCGTCTCTTTGTCTCTGATCCAGAAATCTTAATCCTCCCCGAAAAAATTATTTTCTATTTGGTAATTTGTATAAATTATAATGATTATATTCGTCATCCCCTGTTAGTGTTAACTCGGTTATGGGGCTATCAAAGATCTCAAAGAAGTAATAGCAAATGAAAGACGCTAAAATGCTGATCTCGTGGGTTCTCAGGAAGCTAAAAACCCCTTTACCTGTCCCCCCTCTTTGGGTATCTACCCTTTTACTGCTCATCTAAAAACGAAATTCCGAGCCCCCCTCCCCTTTCACTCCCATAAACAGTTATATACATTCTTGTACCCCATATTGTGAATTAGATTGTAAATATTATTTACCTGTATCAGAATTTTATATCCTTAATGAATCATGTAGCAGAGAGAAAATTAGAATATGCAAAATAATTTAAACAGCGTTATATACAGTTTGTTTGCCCGTTTAGTCATATTGGATTCAGTTTAATTATGTTGTTTTGCTTGGGGTGCTACAGAACAATGCCCCAAACCTATTAGCGGGGGCATAACACATTTGCAACCTCTTGATTTAAAGCTAAGCATGCCTCTACGAATCCTGGCACAAACGAATCTATTTAATTCGAAATGAGAGAATTCGAGTCAATTTTATAAGATGCAGTAAAAACCCGCATAAAAGAACGGCCTTTTTTCAAGAACCTTTAGGATAAACGGTCCTTCGAATTTTTGTGCAACATTCATAAAGTCCATTAAAAACTAAGAGTAAAGATATAAGACGTTGCTGGAGTTCAAATTGAAGTAATTTATTGGCCTTGTGAGTAGACTAAGGACTTTTAGCTGAATAAGTATGCAATTTTAGACTCCAGGATTAAGAACCTTTGCTAGGCTAAGCTTGAAAAATGGAGGTTCTTATATGCAAATTTTT
>WUAR02563801.1:0-12835 GCA_015164055.2 Chrysaora achlyos | reverse complement strand
CCTCCACCAGCGCGTTGACCTCCATCAAACGGCGTTCGCCCTCGCCGCCGCGTGCATGCTGCATCATCGCCCGGACGATGCTGTCGGCCCGGCGTCCATGCTCGTTGATCTTGCGGGCGTTGAAACGCAGGTCGTCTAGAATCTCGCCGAGGTCGTCGCGTATTTGGGCGACGGTCTTGTCGGGGTGTTGATCGAGTTCTTCGGTGAGTTCATCGGCCATCTCGACGGCCATCTCGGCGAAGTTGTTGACAAAGTTGAGGGGGTTTTTGATCTCGTGGGCAATCCCGGCGGTCATCTGACCCAGCGAAGCCATCTTCTCGCTGTGGATGAGTTGGTTCTGCGTCGCCTTGAGGTCACGCATGGCCCGCTCGACTTCCTCGTTCTTCGCCTCCAATGCCCGGAAGTCTTCATAGCGGGCGTAGGCTACCGAGAAGGCGTCGGCCAGGGCTTGCACGAGGTTGATCTGCTCATCAGCCAAGGGGGCGGCGCTGCCGACGTAGAGCATCCCCTGGGTAAACGGCAGGAAGTGCAACGCCAGCATCTCCGGTGGCTCCTCACCGCCCTGATAGGCTTCGGTATCGTCGAGGTGTCCCTGCTCGACCAACGTCGCGACTAGGGCTCCAAACTGCGTGCGGTCCCATTGGTCGGTGTAGACCTGTCTGCGCCGCCAATGGGCGACGACTTCTCTCGCCAGCGACATGCTCTCGAAGGGCAAGTGCAGGGCGGCAAGGGAGGTGCCGTCGGGTTTGCTGAGGTAGGTGTGGACGATCCGAGCCGCTTCATCGACGATGAAGACGCCGCAGCGGAAGAAGGGCACGCCGAGGGTTGTGAGTTCGCGCCAGACGAGGGGCGTGATGCGTTGGAGATCGTCAGCGGTGCGCATGGAGGCGATCTCGGCGCGGACGCGGTCGAGCGAGGCCTGCTCGACGGCTTCGCGGGCCTGTTCCTCGGCTTTCTGCAGATCAAAATACCGCTTGAACGTCAGGTCAATGACGGAAGCAAATCGTCTCAGGATATTTATTGCGTCATCACCGATCGGTTTTTCTGCCCAGCCATAAAAAAAACCGTTCGAGAAAGCAATGAAATGACCATATTGGGTGTAATCGGATGGCGTTTCTGTCAATGCCTTGGCCGGCAGATTTTTTTTATAGTGCGATCCCGGCACGGTAAAGCTTGATAAGATCTGCTCGTAATAGGTCCTCAGCAAGTCTCCCTTCAACACGGGAAAATAATCTTTATGGCGGACCCAGCTATCATATATCTCAGCTAATACGGGATGATCCTGCAGCATGGCCCAACCCAGGAGCGAAAGATTATCTCCTTCGTCCGATTCTGTGGCGGAATACAGAGTAGTCTTCCGTGATTCATTGGTAAGCAGCCCCACCCCGCCGCGTATGAATTGAATGCCGAGTTTTCTTAATTCTGTAAACACCACGATGGCTGCAGAAGAGAGGTCGTCGCTACTGTGCATGGCCATTGCCTTTGACCTCACTCTTTCCAAGGCCGCTTCGATCTGCGCCTCGCGCGCCTGTTCCTCGACCTTCTTTAGATCCAGGAAGCGGGTATAGGCCAGTTCAAAAACGCGTGCAAAGCGAGAGATTACCTGGCGCTCGTCTTCGGTGAGCGGCCTGGACAAGAAGGCGTAGACCACCCCTTGTTCGAAGCTGAAAAAATGGTAATACTCGGAGCGTGCAACCGACAGGACTTGGTCTTGAACCTCTTGCGGAATGGTGAGCCCCTGCATGATGGCCTGATAATACCCTTGCAAGTCCTCGCCATGTAGCTGAGTCATGGAGAAGACCTCCTGGCGCCGCCAGGCCTCCACTGCATGCTGGAACACCGGGTGTTGATGGGCGTGGAGCTGCCCAACCACGTTAAGGGCTGTTCCTTGGGCGGTCGTGGAAGTGCCCCAGATCTCAAGGGTTGAAGTGATTCCATCGATGATGGCAAAACCGCACCGGCGGATTTCGATCTCCAGGTCGGAGAGTTGTTCGAAGAGCACGATGGCCGTGTCTGCCAACTCACTGGAGGAGCGCATCCTCATCGTGCGGGCCCGAACGCGTTCCAGAGCTTGTTCGACCTCGATGCGGCGCTCGAACAAGGCCAGCTGCCGCCGGGCCTCCTCCAGGGCTTCGCCTTCGCTGGACAGGTGCGGCGGCGGATGATGCGGCTCTGCATTTTCCATCACGGAGAAAATCTTGCAGACTAAGAGCGGCGGAAGCCCCGTACTGCCGACCGCCTATCGGCGGCGGGTGCGGGGAGGAAGCCGCCTCTAAAGAGGGTAGAAGGATTAGGACTTAAGGCTTCAGTATCTCCTTCCAGTATATGAAAATCAAGAGGCTCTTAGACGAGCGGTGTCTTCGGCATTAGCCTCGCTCTTTAGAGCGGGGAGTGTCAATCTATGCCCACTCTTAGTACCACCACCTCTGCCAATTGACTGCTTTGATAGGTCTCGCCCTCCGCTTCATACAACCGTCGAAATACCTGCAACTGACTATTGGCGATGTAGTAGAGGTGATCTCCTACCACCACACCCGTCGTGGGCTGAACCAACAAGGGATGATCTCTTTCCAGGATGGCATGATCCTCTATCGTGCTCAGATCCGCGCTGAGACCATACCGGTTGATCACGCCGAGCGTATCATAGGGCTCTACCGCAAGCAAAGCGTTTTGATAATAGTACAGCCCATCCGCATCGACATCCACATCAGCTGGCTTCCGCAGCCATGCGAATTCCCGATTGGCCACCGTGATTCTTCCCACATCGCCTCGCAGCGCTACAAACAAGTAGCGCTCATCAGCAGAAAGCGTGATCCCATTGGGCGATCTCTCCAAGGGCAAGAACACCTCCAGCGAATCGCGCTGGTGTGAGATGGTATAAACCGCCCTGGTACGACTATCGGTGATGAAAACATCGCCCTGCCGATTGAGGGCTAGGTCATTGAGAAAATGGCCATCGGGATGGGCAGGCGAAGGGCTCAACAGGTATTTCTTGAGCAGACTACCGGTTTCCAGGTCATACTTGAACACCGCCGAACGGCCCTCCTGTTCGGGGTTCATCGCTTGCATGGGCATTCCGGGGCCGGTATGGCTGGTGGCGGCCCACAGATGCCTTCGTATGGCATCGACCTGCATCCCGACCACCCCCCAGATGCTATCTTGGGCCGGTTGTGTGAAGTCTCGTATGGTGCCGAGCGAGTCTCGGCTAACGATTTTTCGCTTGTAGGTACTGCTGACGTAGAAAGTTTGGGTAGTCGGATCGTAGGCAATGCCTTCGGGGATGAGATCTGGTTCCGGGATGGTGAAGGCAATCTCGCTTTGGGGTTGGTCGCATGCGGTGAAGGAGGCGAGGGTCAGCACCAGGGCCAAGCCAACCCCCAGGGTCGATATTCTGAAGATGTAGGGCATCGTTGTTTGCAGTTCGACTCTTGCATAACCCGCCCGCCCATACGGGGCAGTATGCTTCATAATAGCGAAAACCCAAGCGCGATGCACCGAACTACGAATTGATCGCGACAGGGTGGGCCGGGTTGATACTTAGGTTATACACAGCCTGCTTTGACCTCCTCGATGAGCACCCTACTAGACTTGATGACGGCTCCATGTTGGGACAAAAGAGTGTTCTGGCGCTCGACTAGTTGCTCGGCAGTCAACCCTGCGTCAGGCCATGTGCTATGGGCGTCTTGAGCAATGGTTACCGCGTAACCGAGACCGAGTGCCGAAAACGCGGTATTGCTGACGCAATGCTCACTCTGAAGGCCGCATACAACAAGTGAGGCGATGTCGAGAGATTGCAGAATCTCGTGTAGGTTGGTTCCGTCGAAGGCGCTTGATTTGTGCTTTGCGATAATTGGCTCCTTCTGAACCGGGCCGATCTCGGGGTGGATCTGCCACTGCGCCGTACCTTCCTCGAAGACCTCGCCGGTCCCAGCACAGTGTTGGATGAAGATGACATCAATGTTCGATGTTCGCGCTGCGTTGATGAGACGTTCTATCTTCGCGAGCAATTGATCTGAGCCAGATATAACAGGGCAGAGTTCTCCATCGAATGCCCCCAGTTGAACATCGACTACTAGCAATGCCCCACGGTTACGCATGATGCCTCAAGGTGTCTAACGCCTGATCTCCCAAAGCACATTCACGATGCGCCATGTTCCGCTGGACCGTGCCAGGTGCATATAGTCGATCCACCCGTGCGCATCGACACGGACACTCGCTACGTCTTGGAAGATATCGAGGATCGTTACCTCGGTGCGCCGCGTCGACTGCGGGACGGTTGAGCCTCCGCCGTTACCTACCTGTTGCACAAGCTCAAGCGCGCTCGTCTCTGTAAGGCGAACACTCCCGTCAGGCAAGTGCTCAAGGAATCGTTTAGCAAGATGAGGATGCAGGGCACGTTCCATGCGATCCAGGTCGGCTGTATGCCATCCTTCGATATAGTCGAGTGCCGTTGCTCGGATGGCCACCGAGTCGGCTTTTGTCTGCGCCATCAGCGTCGAGGGGATGCCTAGAATGAACAGGAGCAAAAGGGAAGTAAGCAGACGCATTGGGCAGGCCTCTGGAAGTTGATCACGCAAGCATATAGATCGTTTCAGGTTTCTTGAATTAACTCGTTCGTTTCAGCAACAGGGGATGGCAGAATAGGCTGCGTAGGAAGGTGCTTCTTCCGCGGGCTCCACAAATTCCTGGGAGAAAGTAGTACGAGCTGGTTTCGGGATGATAGCTCTTGATGTGTGATGCCATTCTCCGGAACCCGTTCGAGTCGATACCATTCTCTACATTGACGAGGATCAGCTTCATAGTTTGGGGCCTCCTGGATTGTGTGCGCCGTAGGACGAGGATGCTGACGTGAAAGCCAGCCACGACGAGCAGAGCTACGCTCGAATTGAGGAACAAACGCACTATTAGGACAGGACCGTAAAAGAAGCCTCTACGTGGACACGGGACCCTTTTTGCACTTTAACAGTGCTCGTGCAGGACGGCGCGGTGCAGCTACACTTTACCATCAATGACCAGAGTGGCTCAGTTCAAGGAATCCAGACCGCCGCCCAGGACATTCGGGGTGAGGTGCGCCGTGCTCTTCAAGACATCATCGACCAGGAAGAGGCCCGCAGCTTTTAATCGGTGCTGCCTATACCCGCCTTTTTTTCCAGGCCATTTCCGGAAGAAGGAGATGCCAGTTTAAGAATGCGCTCTCCCCCCTGCCGGGTTACATGCTCTACCTCGATCCCGTGCATATTTAACCGGTCTAAGTGTTCTTGCACGACGCCCTCTACGAACGCCTCTCCAAACTTTGAGCTAATGTCTTCTCCTTGCCAGTGAGAAGGCCACAGCACCTTGTAGGCAGGCTGCTTGATGCGGCCTTCGAGGGACGTCATGGTGACAGCACGCACGCCCGCTAGTGCTTCTAGCTCGGCCTTCCGGTGAGTAGCATCAGATGTGTTTACACCGGGCAAAACAATGGCGAAGCGTACTGTACTGATAATGGCACGCCCCATTATTTCCTGCACGGCCACGGTCGTGCTTAGCTGCGACGGAGTAATCCACGAGAGATGTTCAAGCGACGTTACGCCCTCCACAGGGTCTATAAGAAGCTGCCCGGTGAGCATGTAGCCCAAGGTCTCTTCGTGCTCGACCGGCAGGGTGCAAGCAGCAAAGAAGAGCGCCATCACAAGGCTGCCAAAAGCAAGCTTGGCGCGGTAGGTATGCGTGTAAGTCATAATCTGCCTGATTGTTTTGTGCATAGCTTGACGATCAACGGCCTGGGCCTCTTCGGCGCGCTCAAGCCAGGCCCGTATCTTGGCGGAAGCCTGTGGATACTCCTGGGCTCGAAAGGCCTCGAAATACCGGTCCACCTCTGTTTTAGGAGGCTGCTTTAAGCTCCGCTTTAAGCGCCGCCACCAGTTTGAGCGTTTCATGGTCTAGGTCTCCGATGTCGTTTGGTGTAATGGTGCCCCGGCGAGGCGGCTGGCCCTGCTCGCTCTGCACGATGTAGCGCCTCAGCTTTTGGCGGGCTCGGCTTAGTCTCGACTTTACCGCTGAGCGGCTTTTATCCCGCTGCATCGCGGCAATTTCTTCGACCGAGAAGCCGCCCAGTTCGTAGAGCAAGAGCGCTACGCGCTGCCGGGGTGGCAGCTTCGAGAGCGCATCGAGTAGTACTTGCTTTTCATCAAAGCGCTGCGACTGGTGAAAGAGTGAGGGCATCTCCTCGATATTCGATACGCTGCTGAGGGGTATGAATCGTTTCCAGAATGAGCGCCGGAGGGCCATGTAGAAGGTTCTGGTAATGATCTGAAAGAGCCAGGCCTTGAATTTTGATGGGTCTTTCAAATCCTCGTAGTGCTCTAAGGCTTTGAGCAAGGCCTGTTGCAGCACGTCCTCGGCCTCAGAAGGGCTCCACTTGGCGCAGAGCGCTTGGCAGTAGCGCAAGGCGTCGTCAAGGTGCGGCTCCAGGTCTTTGGCGAATCGACTTGCTGACATCCCTTGCTCTGCTTGGTGGAGTACGTTAGGTGGAATCCTTCAGGTGGGCTTTGCTATTGAGATGCTTTTCACGGCGCGTTGGTCGCAGGGCTTAAAAAAATTTGCTTAGACCGCCCTCTCTCGCCGCCTGCTCAAGTCAGACAACCTACGCCTTCGGTCCGATTCACCTCAAGTATGACCTTTAGCCTGACCTTGACACGACCAGGCTGGAACCTTATCATTTCTTTCAATGTGTAAGGTTTGCCTTACATATTGTAATGAATACCTAACTTCTCTATGGAGAACTCGATGAACGAACGGGTAAGGCAGGCCATACCCTTTGTCGTTTTCTTGCTCGCTTATCTAGGCTATGCTGTGGTGCTGATGCTCGGTAGGGGAAGCGAGACGACAGTGGCACAACTAGCCCCGATTGTGCTGCTCGGCGTAATGGTGCTGGCGATCATTGGGCACGGTCGACAGCAGGACGAAGTGCGCCAGGCAATGGCTCGGCAGGCAAACGGTGTCGGATTCTGGGGTACCTTCCTCATGCTTTACATGGTGAGCACCATAGACGATTTCGGTTCCGCTTTGCAGAGCCTGCTGCCACTCTGGGCCGTGCCCCTTGCAGCCTGGCTGATCGGTTATCTCTGGACAATCATGCGATACCGATGAAGAACCGGATCAGAGTACTGCGCGCAGAGAAGCGTTGGTCACAGAAGAAACTCGGTCAGCTTGTTGGGGTGTCGCGACAGGCCATCCTGGCTATCGAGAAGGAGAAACACGAACCATCCCTACGGCTCGCCTGCCGCATCGCCAAGGCTCTAGAGAAACCCCTGAGCGAAGTCTTCGACTTGGAAGACGTCTAATTGCATGCTGGCTGTACCAGCAGAAGATATCCTAATGAGATACTCGCCCATGCCCTACCTGTTGCTGTCTCTCATTTTTACCAGCCTGATGTTGGTCGCTGCTACACCAGAGACTGATCCGAAAGAGACGGAGGTCGTCTTCTCGGCCTCCGATGACAGCATTATGCTCGCCGGGACCGTGACCGAGCCTGACGCCCGCTCCCCCCTGGCGATAGCAGTGCTGCTGCCCGTGGCCGGACCCACCGACCGGGACGCCACCCTCGGCCCGCATCGCTACTTCCGGACCCTGGCCCACGCTCTGGCCGCACAGGGCATTGTTACGCTCCGGTTCGATGACCGGGGCGTTGGTTCATCAGAAGGGAATCTGTTTGAGACCAATCTGAATGATCGCGCAGCGGATGCCTGCCAGGCGTTGAAAACACTACAAGAACATACGGATCTCTCGGACGCTCCCTTGGGCTTCATCGGGATGAGCGAAGGCGGGGCCGTGGGGCTGCTCGCAGCACACCGTTGTGGCCCGGTGGCCTTCACCGTGCTACTCTCGACGCCGGTTCGCACAGGCCGGGACGTTATCGAGGGCCAATTGACAGGCCTGCTTGAACAGAGTCTCCTGGCCGAAGACCAGCGTCTTGGGGTGGAAACGGCGGCACGACGGTTCCTAGAACTCGCATCCGACACCGCCTCCGAACGTCATCGCGACGCGATTCATGAGATTCTGGCCGGTCCCTACGGTCGTATGATCTTGCCTCCCTATCACTTCGTACCACAGTCATCGGAAGATCGAACTGACTTTGTGCTTTCTCCCTGGTATCAGTCACAACTACAGTACGACGTTCGCCAGGCCTTAGCTGATGCCCAATGGCCGATGTTGGCTCTTTATGGCGACCTCGATCAAGTTGCTGATCCGCAAATGAACGCTGCGTTATTTACCAGGCTCAATCCTGCAGCAACCGTTTCTGTATTACCGATGCTCAATCATCTAATGCAGGAGGCAGAAACAGGCTCACCGCTGGAATATGCGCGCTTGCCCAACTCGGTTTCTGCTGATGTTGTCAACCGCATCATCGATTGGCTAGGAGAACTGTAGCATAGCCTATGATAGAGCAAGCTTATCAGCCTAACCGATTCTGTTAGGGAATGCTGCCCGTGGTATAACTACTAATTATACGGGCGCTGACCAGATAACACACAGAAGAGGCATCCGGTATACGCTTATTTTTTAACAGGATCGCTCCTCAATCGCTTGTATGTTATCGCGACGATGTCTAGACAATACGCATTATCAGGACACTGGATAATGCGCAAGCTTACAAGGCGCTCTCCAAATTGTATCCTCTTCTTCTATGGGCATGGGGATGGGGAGGTATGTTTGTTGACAATGACCTCCTTAAAGAGGTTAGACCCGGCTAGGCAACATCTTCAGGCTCATCAATTATGAAGAAATCAATATGGATTGCCACCAAACGTCCCATAGCATCATAGCCGCCAATGACCGGATAATAACCATCACCCCAACCTGAATGAAAAAGGATCAGGTTCTCACCATTTGCAGCCAGCGGCAAAGCTATATTGGCAACCCCTACACCAATGTGCTCAGGATCATCCATTTGGCTGAACCAGCATTGGGGATCTGTATTCTCAAATAGCGCATCATACCACGTGCTCGCGTCGGGCATCCCATACTTCAGCGCCTCATCATCAACAAAACAGGCCGTACCAGTATCTACACCAAATCCTGCATATTCCCCTTCCTTCAGGTTTGGAATCTGTTCGCCTTCACCCAAAATCGGTAGGACCTGCCTTTTCTGCTCCGGGGCCTCAGAAAGCAAGAGCGAGGCATAGGCTTCTCTAATATCAGGTGCTCCTTCTGCCCTACTAGCATCGACCAGAGTTACCTTAACCGGGTAGGTGCCTGGGGGAACAGAAACAAAAGGATTTCCACCTTTTTGCATATCGGCAAAAGGATCACAAGCAACGAGTCGTCCGCTGGGCAGGATCAGGTTACCGCATTCGATGATTCTGAAAACGTAGTGATGCTCTCCTATAGTCGAGGATCCGGCTTGGAGAGCTTTCCAATAGGGATGGTTGGGCCACATGGTTTTGTCCAGATGTCATGTAGATATTGTAGTTCGTAGCAAGATAAATCAGGGTAGTGACAACTAAGTGGATGGGGCACTCAGACCTACGGGAGACGATGCGCCACGCGGCGCTGCTTCCGTCGGAGACCACGCTCATGGCAGCGGTCATGGCGTCTTCGTTGATCTGGGGCTGTTGATGTCGAAAGAACACGCAGGTTTTACCGCAGTCGTGGCAGCGGCATCGTTGGGTTTCCGTAGCAGGTGTGGCCGTTTTTAACGATATTGCGGCTGTGACCCGTGAGGCAGTGATACACTGTGGTTGTTACGATCATGGCTCAAGTTGTGGAGCTGGAGTGTTTGGCGACTCCCTGTCTACATCTTGGGCCTTTTTCGTGTTCATCAACACATCAACGAGCACTACCCCAAAATGCGCAACCCTGCTCTGCCATGTATGCTGTCTCCGCTGCCCTACACAGGTTGACCGAACGGTTCCGCACTCGCCGCGCGGTGGTTGTGTTGGGCAACCACCGGAGTGGTACATCGGCGCTGACGCGCGTCGTGAACCTGCTTGGCGCAACGCTGCCCGGTAACTTGATGCCGAAGACCCCAGACAACCCGGAGGGCTACTGGGAGTCGCGTGACGTCGTCAAACTGAACAACGCCCTCCTCGATATGGCATGCACCGCTTGGCACGACGACGCACCGATTCCCGATGACTGGTTTGCTTCAGAGGCCGTTCGCCCGCTCTATCGGCAGACACAAGCATGGCTCGAAGGCTCTTTCCGTGATACACGTCTCTTTGTTTTGAAAGACCCTCGGATGTGCCGGCTCGTGCCCTTCTGGAGAATGGTCTTGGAAGAGTTTGGCGTGCTGGCCTGCTTCATCTTGATCGTGCGTCATCCTCAAGAGGTGTTTACCTCGCTCAAGGTTCGCTACGAACGAGGTTTGGCCGGTACCCCCGTGCGTGCGAAGTCGGATCTTCTCTGGCTTCGTCATCTGCTCGAAGCCGAACGCGCCACGAGAGGGCTCCCTCGGTCGATAGTGACCTACGACGCGCTCCTTGCTGACTGGCGCTCGGCTCTGCAACCGATGCGGTCTGTCGCTGGCCTGTCGGCCCGACCGTCTCGCGCGACAGCGGCGCGTATTGATCAATTCCTCTCGGGCCAGCACCGGCATCACCAGGTTGAGAAGAAAGAGACCGCAACAGTGGCTGCGGAGGTCTACGACTTGCTAGCAGTCCATGCCAATGACGGAGCCTCCCTCGACGTGGCCCGGCTCGATGCGGTGCGTGGAGCCCTCAACGAGGTCGAGGAAGCCTATGCCCCGCTGCGCATACGAAAGCGCCGGGCTCTACACGCCAAGTCATCCTGGCATGCCGAGGTATTGACCCGCGTGACGGAGCGCACCTGCACAGTGGCCCAGCCGCCCCTGCGCGTGCTGTACGTCTCTCCTAAGCCGGATACGCGGGGGCATTACTACCGGGTGGCCCACCCCGTGGCGGCATTGTGTGACGCGGGAGTGGAGGCCTCCTGGGTGGGGTTCACCGAGGACATGCTCGCTCGAACCGACGAAGCCGCTGTGGTAGTTGTCTTCAGGCAGATGTGGAACGATCATATGGATCAGTTATATACGCGTTGCCAGGCACGAGGTATTCCCATCGGTTTCGGCGTAGACGATCTGATCTTCGACCCGCAAATCTTGACGGTCAAGAACTGCGACTTTCTCCGCCGGCTCGATGAGCGTATACGGCAGCAGTGGTTGCAGCATTGGGTACATGCCTATCGGCGCGCTGTAGTCGAGGCTGATTTTGCCCTAGTCTCTACGAAGCCCCTCGCCGAGGCCGCGCAAGCCCTCGGCGTACCGGCCTACGTGCTTCCTAACGGCCTCGATGCCCAGATGATCGCCCAGGCGGACGCTGCCCTCCTTGCGGTTGCTCGCAAGCCGTCGGCGACGGATGGCCGGCTTCGCTTAGGTTATGCAAGCGGCACGCCAAGTCATCAAAAAGACTTCGCCACCGTGGCACCGATGTTGAGTGCCCTGCTCGACGAGCGCCCCGACTTAATGCTGACTCTGGTTGGACACTTGGATCACCAGGAGTTTCCCGAACTCGGACGTCACCGCAATCGCATCGAGACCCGCCCTGTGGTTCCTCCTGCCGAACTGTTCCGCGAATATGCACGCTTCGACGTGAACCTCGCCCCCCTGGAGCGTGGTAACCCTTTCTGTGAAGCCAAGAGCGCCTTGAAGTACTTCGAGCCTGCCCTAGTTCAGGTGCCTACGGTCGCCACAGCCACGCTGCCGTACCGCACCGCGATCAAGGACAGCGAGACTAGTTTTACGGTGGCATCGCGAGACGCGTGGCGGACCCGCCTCGTCTCGCTCATCGATAATCCCAAAGAACGCGTGCGGCTCGGCCGCCAGGCCCGCATCCATGCGTTGGCAGCGTTTGGTCCCGAGGCGCAACGCGCCGCCGCCCTGGCAACCTTCCAGGCCATCGTCTGTGACGCTCACAGGTTGACTGGAGCACGCCGATTACGCAATTCATGAGAAAAATTCTGTTTGTCGTCGGGCCCAAGCTCGGGCATGCGGCGCGTGCCGTGGGGGTGGCGCAGCGGCTTCAAGAGAGCGGATATGAGGTACACTTCGCCGGAGCTGACACCCACAACCTGACGCAAGAAGTGGTCGCCTCTGCGTTTCCGTTCCACAAACTCGCCAGTGAGAATAAGCGACACCCCCTCCTAGAGGGCGTAGTGTTTGCCAACGCATTAGAGAATTGTTTCGAGGCGCTCTTGCCTCACCTAGTATGCTACGATCTCTCGCCGCTTCCCTGGTTAATCCAGCTAGCCCGGTTTCCCGTTCCCGAGGTCTATCTCACCAATGTGTTTCTTACCAGGCTCGGTAAAGAAAAAACCGTTCAGGATGATCTATTCGCGAAGCACGCCGCGCTTTGGAATAAACGGCGTGCAGAACGCGGGTTGCCTTCCGTCGTAGAAAACCGGGCGCTGTATGAGCGCGACCTCGTTCTGCTGGCCGACCCGCCGGCATTACTCGCAGAGCGAGCCCTGCCGGATTCTTATCGCATCATTGGTCCCCTCTCCTGGAATCCGCCCTGTGCTCTTCCAGACGAACTCAGGCCCCTGCGACGTATCCTCTACATCTCGATGGGCTCGACGGGCCGCCGAGCGATCCCTGCGGCCTTCGTGCATCGTCTTGCCGAAGAAACAGGTTGCCTTCACATCGTGGCCCTCAAAAGCGACGGCATCCCACCGGCTCTGTCTGACTATCTATACACCCGGCTGCCGGGTAGCGAGGTGCTCCAGCAAGCGCGTTTTGTCTTAACCCAGGGGGGCGCGGGGAGCATCTATCAAGCGCTGAGCCAGGGCGTCCCCGTGGGCTGCTGGCCTACGCATGAAAATCACCGCCTCCTGGGCC
>WUAR02563690.1:0-10469 GCA_015164055.2 Chrysaora achlyos | reverse complement strand
GAAAAAAGAACATTTAAACCGAAGGAAGAAGGGAAATAATTAGACAAGACTCTACCTTGTGCGTAAGGGAAAGCTCTATTAATGATGAAAAAAGAACATTTAAACCGAAGGAAGAAGGGAAATAATTAGACAAGACTCTACCTTGTGCGTAAGGGAAAGCTCTGTTAACACCAGTAAGCAAAGCACTTAACATCTTCGTTTCTGAAACTCTTTTTGTTGCATAAACCTTGAAAAACGATTTCAATTTTACTACATCAACTCGTTTGCTTCATTAAATTAAAGTTTATAAGAAAAACTTTAAAAATTCCCAAATATAAAACTAGGCGGGGAATTTCGAAGTCTTTGGAACATCGAAATAAACCAAGCAAAACTTGTTGAATTTTCACAGACTCTTACACTTGACGTCTATTCTGAGCTTGATACGGCTCAATAGCTTTTAATTCATTATTATGAAGAAGGCTATTTATAATACATGTTGATACCTTGAAGAAAGAGAAGTAGATAGAAATTAATTTGCTAGCTATCTTGTTCTCTTTCTTTGTAATGATGATTTGGTTCAAGAAGCATATTGCATAATATCTGAAAAAGGAAATAAAATGTATGTGTATATAGAATTACTGAAATAATTCATTTCTAACAGAAAACAAATGCATCAAGCTACGAAATTTCTGAGATCTATTGAAAATGCTAGCATCAAAGACATGTAAAAAATCGATACGGACAGGAAAGAGCAAAGTGTTAGTTTGAGGTTAAGACAAGTGTTTCTTTTGTTGTGGATTCAGACAGAGATTCGCTGCATTTTTACGTAAATGCCATTAGGCCGTATTTTTGCAATACGACAATATTAAACTGTTGAATACAACCATGTATCTTTTAAGTGTTCAATTTGCAGCAATTGTACGACAGGCGTAAAATGGAAATTTTACGCCAGGAAAGTGCTTTGGATGTAGTTCTGCAAATTTCGTTTTCTCTGATATGCTTTTCTGTAATCAAAATGCACTTACTGTGTTTTTGGTGAGACATTCGATCTGTATAAAAGCCTCTCAACTTCTTCGATTACAATTAGCTTCATATTTGGATGTTTAACAACTAAAAAACCAATTCATAGCATATATATCTAAACAAAATCATTCGCAATTTTAATACCAAAGAATATAGATGAAATAGAAGCAGTAATTATCGACATAAATAAACAAACGTTTCTGTGATTCCAGAACTACACACGATCTCGCATTTGTAATTTACAATTTGATTAAGTCAGGCATTGTCGAAACCACAATCAATATTTCCACTCAAGAAATTTGCCCAAAAGTAATATATCCAACATTATGAAAATATTTTTTAGGCCAAGGTAAATTTGCTTTTTGATTTATGGCAACTTCATAGATAGAAGAAGCATCACAACATATTGTTCACATGATTTTCCAGTTCAACATACTTTCCAGAAATATTTTTAAAGGGGTTGAATTCAAATTTGCATAATACAATTTGCATAGGACGTACAAGAAACCTATATTTTCGTTCTCTGTAAACGCCATCCTTTCTAACTATCAAAGACTTTACTGTACACCTGCTTTACAAATGGATTATTAATACCCGAGGCTAGGAGAATAGTTTGGAAAGCAATTAGTAACTAACCAAGTTGCGCTAGAAGGTAAATGGCCCTTGATGCAACCTTTCTCACAGGATCTCCAAGTTTATTTACAATCAGTGTGAGTAATTTCTGAAATCAAAACAAAAATAGATGTACTATACTCTTGAGCTGAGAAAAGGAGAGCAATCATTGTGGTCTACATTACATATGATAACATATTTGAAGGAAATGAAAACTCTGAGTGCTAATTGCATACCTGTTCTTGCTCCGGCTTTGTAGCAAGAAGCTCGAAAAATGTGCCTTGAAAAATTAAAAAAAATAACATTTAAGATTTTACGATCAAAGATGCTGATATCGATTCATAAAAAGGCAGGGTAGTAGTTAATGATAAAAGAGAAGCAGATCAAAATACCAAGAAATCTAACGCATTTTCACGCATCATGTTTACAATATTATCAGATATAAAAACCACGGCCATGAGGCTTCTTTCAAAAGCAGACAAAACAAACAAACAAACAAACAGTAGTATCAAACAAAACGCAGCTACCTGTGGCTTTATTTCTGATGTCAGGAACTGTGTCGTGTGAGAGTTGCTAAGAATAAAAATGAGAGAAACAATGATGTATGTAAAATTAAACGATAAAAATAGTAATATACAAGTGGCGGACAAACAAAGGTCTTGGTAACTTGTGTTCTCATCAGAGTCTACAGTATCGTTAATATATTGATATAGCTTATAGCTTATAGCTTATAGCTTAAGCAAATCATTCGTAAAAAAATGGAAGCAAATAAACACGACTTCTAAATCAGCACATTTTTGTTTAAAAGATGTCTTTAAAAGACCTTTCGATCCTACCTTTTTAATACGTAGGCAACACACATCTCATTTCTTGACCGATAATGAGAGACATCTTCTCTCGAAACGTTGGCCCGATAAATATCTAAAGTCTTGTCTGATCAAAGCACCATTTCTGTTACTATTACAGTAGAAGTTGATGATTTATCGAATGCAACAATTTAAACGAATTACTAACTTAGAAATCTCACGAAAAAGAATTGAGTAGTAGAGCTTAATACTCACTTCTAGAGATTCCACAAACTCCGAATATTTCTCCTTCAAAATATCTTCAAAATACCAGAGAATCAGCATTCTATCCTCACCCAACTTTCCAGAATCTTTCACCAATTCTTTGATTTTATCAAGAGGCCACTAAATGAAGAAAATACAGAATAAATTTAACTTTGACGACTCTAAACTTCTATGGTAATCTATATCTGTTCTGGCTGAATGACTAGAATGCGCAGCACTAAATATAAAGGTTGGAGTATGAGTCCAAACATCCTTCAAGAGAGGAGAGAAATTGTCAGCTCTCTGTTATTGCAAGAAAAGGCAAAACGAAATCTCTCGATGTTGTCAAATCAAGAGAAAGGCCTACTTTACGTAAAATGAATACACGATAAATTAGAAACGGGAAAAAAGATCGAAATAAAATCGCTGAAAATAGCAAAGAACAATATGAAATAACAGCAATAAATAATAGCAGTTGAAAGCCAAAATCTTTATCATTATAAACTAATGACAAAGGAATAAAACGAAAGAAAGTTAGCTACAAACCTGCCAAAAGTATTTTAGTTTTCTCTCTGGTAATAGGTCAGTGACCAAAAGAGATCTCAAAGAATCTAAAACATAGGACAATGTTTTCTTAGTTAAATATTTTTTTACTGTATTAAATATTTCTTAATGGAAAGCAATGTAGATTAATCAATTACGACAAATTACGTGTTTTATTCAAAGGGATATGGTAGAAAGCTATTATTTCATCTTAACTCTGTTGTGCCATCTGATTGGTTGAAAAGGCATGTGACATCATGGTATGGCATTATTGTCCGGTAATGCCTGCTTGATGCGTAATCAATTAGGTTTAAACACGAGGAGTCATCATCTCCGAAAATCCACACAATATTTTTTAACATAAACTAACCAATAGCCATGATTGCCTCTCTTCTGCCTCTCTTTTTTGACATGGAAATGAGGCTCTCTAGTCGCTTCACTTGATGAACTGGCGCCTCCTTCAAATCAATGATAATGAAATGTTTATCTTAAGTCTCTCTTCAGCTTATAAGCCATCACCTTTTGATTTATAAAAGCAAAGCATTACTGTAAATTGTAGAACAGAAATACTGCAAACGATACTAGAAGGACAACAAGGTAAGAAAATGCAACAAAATATGGAGGATTTTTAAAATTTTGTTTTATTTCTCGCCTCATCATCTTTCTGGTATTGTTTTGCAGCGTTTTTGTTCTACAATTTTCCACTTTGCATTATCCACTATGCATTATCAATTTTCCATTATCCGCTTTTCTGCAAATTTTCAAAAGCTTTTTGGATTTCCGATACACAGCTCTGGCATTGGTGTCCTTTCCTCTCAAGTCCATTACTGTAACTACAATTCATTTCACAATGGTGGAGGATTTGATCCAAGATGCATTAATATCGATTTCAGAATTACCTGAAAAAGCATGGTTATCGCAGCCACTTTGTCACTTTGTGTTCCAGAAGTGAGTACTGTTCGTAACCACTGAGCATCAGACGATCTTTCTGACAGCTTAGCTGCAAACAGATATAAAAATCAAAATAATCGTCAGGTATTTTTATGCACTTTAATCATAGTCCAGCAAAAGTTTTATGATTACAACAATGTGCTCTAGCACGGCCCAGAACCTATTTTCTGCCCTTATAGCACCAATGTAGCAATTTTTTATGAAATGGGCCAAGCACTGGTTACAACTGAAATTAATCTTTCACTGAAATATTACTATATAAACGTTGTACAACAGTACATAAAATACCTTCTTGGTAAATTGCGACTTCATTTTCCCATAGTCTTTTAGCTAAATCCTTTAACTTGTTAACAGAAATGGACGAGCTCCTCGCTGCAGTAGCATCAATTGCAGGAATCTAAAGTGAAATATAGCAGCATGCTTTATAAAATTTGAGATTTAGATATTGATTAATCATCCAATGTATCAATGACTCATTATGTCAAACAACTGATCAATTAATTTAACAATAAATTAGAATGGCTTTTTATATGGCTTGTATCATTACTCTGAGAAAGATTATTAATAAGCAATGGGGGAGGTACAGAAAAATATCATAGATGATCTGCAGGGGTGTGCTTGGAAGTGCCTTATGAGGAGGGGAAGGGGCAAAATTATTGTAAATTTCCACACAATTAAATTTTCCGAAAAAGTTACCACTTGATCTCAAATGCCTGAATATTGTCTTAATTTTCAAAAGTTTGAAAAGATGTTGAATTCTAAAATTGGAGGAAGAGAAATATGTTTTTCTAGGGAAATGAGTCTCCACTGCCCACCCAGGCATGATGCTGTCAGTCAACTGAGAAATTAGATTGAATGATAAAATTATGGATTACCTGTTCATGCCACAGGGTGTCTTGTCTTATAATTGTTTTTTCATGCTTTTGAAAGGTAGGAATGTAGAGGATTTCCGGCACTTTAACAGAATCAGTTGCTGTATGATTGGTCATCTGGTTAGCTTTGCTTGATGGTTTTTTGTCAGGTTTGCTTAGAATCTTTTTGTCTTCAGCACCATCCTCAGAGCTGCTCATCTCATCAGCAGAGCCCTCTTCATCATCCGAATCAACACTGATGGAAGAATTGTTAAAAATTTATCATTTAATTGGCTAAAATCAAACCTGGAAAACGAGCTCCAGCTTGAAGTGAAAGTATTTCCGTCATAGAACTCATTTTTGAAATCCTAGGAGAGGATTGTTATCTGAATTTGTAAACCAGTTGCAGAAAGACTTTATAGGCGAGAATGGCCCAGTGGTGAGCGAGTCAGACTGGCAATCCACAAGTTGTGGGTTCGATTCCCACCCAGGTCAAACTCGCCGTGAAACAGTAAGGAGAGACGCCAGCTCTCTGTAATTCCACGCAAAGGGCAAAAGAAATCACGAGGTGTGGTCACATCTAGAGGAAGGATTGGGGTCGCACTGCTTAGATTAGACCTGGGCTATTTCAGTGGTCCCCCTTTGCTCAGCATAGAAACCCATACCTTGCAAAGATAGCAAGCGTATGTGCCAATCAATCAATTGATCAATCAAAAAGACAATTCCACATCAAATTTCACATGCCATTGCATACCTAAAATTCTCAAGGCATGCAAATTGCAACATGCTGTTAAAATTTATATTTACTATGGCCTATTATGCTCTATATAAGTTTATCACATAGATCATATTTTCACTTACTTTACTGGATCACCAATAGGGACTGGGATCTTATCCAGGCCAATGGATTTGACAAGATCTCTGATCTGGATAATAGATAGAAATAGTTGGGATCATTAACATATTTCCTGTAGCATGCAGGAAAATCCAGTCTGGCACTTATAATATGGCACTTTTGAACAAGATGTTAAAAGTGGTATTCTGGGTGTATATCAAGTTTAAAGTGGGTATCTTGGGTGTATAAGTGCGATACTTTCCAGAAGAGCTGATGATTAGATTTGAGCGTAAGAAATTTCAAATCTTGATCTGAATTAAACTTTGTATTTCATAGGTTTTGCTTCAACTTGGGCTGACTACAAAAACGGAATTACCTCTTTTTCCAAGTCTCTGTCAAGATCTTTTACTTTGCCTTCACCATCTTCAGCAGTTAAGCTCTTTAAAAGTTTGTAGTCTTCCTGATAAAAATATGAAGCAGGGTTGCATGCTTTTTGCTTTATTAGAAGTTTTTGCTAATTGTTAACTATATATTAAATTATTTCATAAAGATTAAACTCATCAAAATAAGATGGTGCATGTATACTGATCGCTTGCACTCAAGGCTACATAGAGATAGAACATTCCATTAAATTTTAGGCCAAAAATGGAATGCCTAGGCCATTAGAGAATCATCGCTTGAGTCGAAATTACTCTACCTTTGAGCCACCAAGATCCAGGACATCTTTAAGATTTAATTCATCTGCATCTTCAATGCTCTTTTTCTTTGGTTCTTTGCTCTTTGCCTTTCGTTTGTTCCTTGATTTATTCTCAGCACGTTTTTCTGCCGCCATTACCAAATCTGAAATCAATGGCCAATTTTGCAGGATCACAGGGGTACTAGAGAGGTACAATAATCGGAAAGAGAAAACTAAAAAGGGTCCTTAGGTAGGTCATTGTTAATTCTTTATTAAAGGCATATAAAAAAAAAAACAAAGAAGGAAGCTATATTCGGCATAATATACGATACAGCTTTAGATATTACGTATGTATTTCTGTATCCTGGTTTGCTCGTATCATTTTTGTCTAGTCGTTTTGAAGGGAGAAGTTTTGGGACGCGAGGTGCTTTATTTGTCCCTCCTCCCCCCCTTGCAGGGAACTGCGATGTTATCTTTCATTAGTCCCCAGTTCCCTAAGGCGTCAAAATGGACGAAGGAAGAAAGAGAAGAGGTGGCCTACGCAAACTGTTTTTCCTCTGAAACCGAAAGGATTTGCTGTTGTGGAACGCGATAAAGTGTGAAAAGACATTTTGTAAATGCAACGTATATAATTAAAACAAGTTGCAAATTGATATGGTAGCAGGAACGATTTCCCTCCGCCATTGTTTTTCATAGGTTTAGACCAATAATATTTTTTGGTAAATGTATTTTATCTTGTTATAAGCCAAACCCAATGAACAGCTCGGGCTTAGTTTGAACTTCGCCTAAGCAATAGATAACAACGGTACATCTGACGATTTGAAGGCATACACAGTAAGTATGGGAAACGTAGAATCTTTTCTGCACAATGACCGCCAAGCGTTTGAGGCAGCTATCAATATGCAAGATGAAACTCAACGTATCAATAGAAATGAAGCTAAAATCGGAGGAGAAATACGTGATAAACTTTTTAGCTACATTGCAAACATCGTTCCTTTAATCATGAAAATAGAGAAGGTGAATGGTGTTGAAAAAGCCATTATTGATAAGAAAAAATGGGAAGAATTAGTTGAGCAACCCCTCTGCAATTTTATCTGTGATGAAGAACCTGATCAAGGATTGGAAAATTTGCAATTGCTAGATAATCCATCACAACTGTGTGGAAAAATCTTCAAAGTTGGAGATCCAGCGTATACCTGCAAGTAGGTGTCAATTCCAGTGATATAGATGTTTAATTATGCAAATTTAAAAACTATCGCTCTTGCCTGCTGAGCCACAAAGTTGAGCAGACCTAGAAGTGTAAGACTTTCTGAAGTCTGAAAGGTGTTAAGAAAGAAATTCATTTTTCTTTCTTATGATATTCCAGTGACAGATATTTTGTCAAATTTATTAACCAGTACCAATAAATGCCCTCAGACTAAAGCAACTGATGCTATTTGGGTTGTACCATTAGCCCTCTAAGTCCTTCCTAGCTTTGTGAGCAAACCTCTTGACTTTCTAAGCCTATGACTTGAAATTTTAAATAGCTCTCATAAATAAATGCCCCCCCCCCCTTTGTCCTACTTCTCTCTCATGCAAGGTCTATTAACTACCCCAGCAATCAGTGATTCAGCAATCAAGCCCTAGACAATTTTTTCGCATCCAGAAGTCAACATGATTAGGCTACTTACCAGTGACCTTCAGGGCAATGTTTTCCCCATAATCTTCTTTTGTCATCTGTGACATGACCATGTATGTGTTAAATACATAACATGCCATGCTTATTAATCCTTTATTTCTTTTTTAATCAGAGACTGTGCTGCAGATCCTACCTGTGTTTTCTGTCATGATTGTTTCAGCAAAAGTGCCCATGTGAATCACAGATATAGGGTAAGATTCTTTTGGTTAAAGTTTCTGCAAAAATTTCTATTCAGACAATAGTTGTACTTGTAAATTCCAGGAGACAATCTGTTAATAGAGATATTGTTTGAAATAGCTTTGCACACTGGAGGTCTTTGCGAAGAGTGTGCAAAGCTACCTTCCACTTTTCTCCCTGCGTAAAGCTTATTATTTAGTAAACTGTTTCGATTCTAGCAGAGAAAGCAAGGTACTTAGGTGCTATTAATCTTAAACATAAGATATTTTTTCTTCTGTACAGATGCATGCATCTTGTGGAAATGGTGGATTTTGTGACTGTGGAGATGCAGAAGCTTGGAAGAGAGATCCTTCCTGTGAAGTTCACCTCAAAGGAAATGATTTTGACTCAGACCTTGTGAGCTCTGTTTTTTCAGATTGTGCATGATTAGCACGCATAACCCTGTAGATTTGAGGGTTGTGCAGGCCTTGTTGGTTGAGGCGCGCGGCCCCGTGCACGAGCCTCATCACGCACCAAGTTTCTTAAGGCGCGTGATTCTTCACTCGCCTGGTTTAAAATTTCTTGTAAATTCAAGCAACTCGGCTGTTCATAAAAAATGAGAATAAAACATAATTTGTAATCTTTGAGTCTCTTTTTGCAAGTAATTAAGGGATTAGTCTCAAGGCCAGAAAAAGTAACAAACGAAATGAAGTGACTGAAGTGACGACTGAAAGTGACATCGAAAATTTCGAAATCTAAAATTGTAAAAGCTACGTTTTAAAAGACACAGGGCAACCTTTCATGTTTAAAATCGTTATTTCATTACAATCATCATCAAAATCATCATCAAAATCGTTGTTTTGATGTTTAAAACTCTATAGTTACATTACTTATGTTATCTAAAGTGTTATTCTTATGAATTAAATATCACGCACCTCGTTTAATATGGTGCGTGATCCGTCACGCGCCCACAAAAAACTAAACAACAAGGCCTGTTTTGTGTTTAGATTTTAGTCCAAATCTGTAGAAGATGAGGAGAGAATTTCCAGCTCTCTGTAATTCCAGGCATTTGTAATAATGAATCGTATAGTGTGGTCACATCAAGAGAAAGGATTAAGGTTGCATTGTTAAATTAAACCTTGGTGGTTCCTTAGTGGTCCCTCCTGCTTAGTGCATAAACCCATAAATTGTGACATTGCATGTGGCAATAGGCAGCAACACCAAATATCACTGCAAGTCTTTCATTGCTTAAACAAGCAATTCATTAAGTGGAATTCAACCAAGTTTACCAATTGAGAAGAAAATTACTTTTTGTAATACTTATCTAATTTTTATCTTAGAATCCAAAAGATGTGCTTCCACAGAAGGTTCTTGAAAAAGCAACTTTCATATACAACATTTTGCTTCAGTACTGTGTTGACATGGTTTTATGGACCGACAGTGATAACCTACCAGAAGAGCTGAGAAGGTTTGAAGCTTGCTGGGTCTTGTTTTATAATGTAAACATTTATGCCAGTCTCTAACCATTGTAGAAGATAGACAAGAAAAATTCCAGTACCATGAATGAGAAAAGTACTGTTGTTTTGGGCCTAGCTCTTTATCAAAGTACCATTGTCATTGTCAGAATAATTATTGTTGTCATCTTTGTTTTGTTTATTTTTTTATGTTTTCTGTTTGCAGATCAAATGCAGACAGTGATGTTTACCTCACTCTGCTTTTTAATGATGAGGTACACACATATGATCAGGTATGGAGAGATTTAAACTCTGTAACATTCATGCTACTAACTGCTTCCTTGTGACGTCCAGTTCACGATCTTTCTTCATTTAGTAATTCAGTAGCTTGCTATCCTTTGGGCATGTTTATTTTGTGAACAATATTGGTTTGAGCAAGAGATAGCAAATTCTATAAGCCTCTGCAATAAAGTTTTTCTACTAAATTTCTTGGAAACTTGTAAAGAGCATATTAAAAATTCGCATTTAAGGCAAGACTATGACACAACTGCATTTCTTTTTTAAATTGTCTAGATTTTCTGATTGAGATAAACAATTGTCAGGTTATCCATTTTCTAGGTTATTCGTTCACTGCAGCAAGCTGTGAAATGCGAAAAATCAGA
>WUAR02563579.1:2007-12850 GCA_015164055.2 Chrysaora achlyos | reverse complement strand
GCAGATTGTTTAGCACCATCTTACATCAAGGTCGCATTCGTACCGAGGCAGAAATTCTATATCATCAAATTTGCCAATAAAGAGGTATATAACTATTTCATCTGCATTTAATTAACTTCTAGTGAAGTTTGGCTGTCAATACAGAGACATTCTTCTCGTTCACTATAAGCATAAGCAGATACGACGTCATCAATTGTTCCGTTCTTTAGATATTTTTATAATGCACCAACCAAACTGAGAGTGCTCAAACGTAGACTCACGAACTATCAACTAAAAACCGGCCTGCCCCCTCCCCAGAAAGCTGGGGCACTGATTAGAACGCAGAAGGGTAAATATGACGCTTCTGAGCCTGGCAATTGCTATGCCATAAAATTACAGAACTCAGCCAGTTGGGTGTATTTTGCGGAATGAAATAATCGCAAAGACGCCTCACAAAATGGGCTGGATTCCCAACGTATATCTCGTGAGTCATGGTAGTTTATACTCTGAAGATCGCAGAGGATTGACACCTCAGACAGAGGAGTGAAACTGGGACTTAGTTAATAAGTCTAGACGTAACACAAACAATTATAAAGTTATCCAAACTCTGTAAATGCTGCATTTCCTAGCTCCTTTGATACAAGGTAACTCCCTAAAAGTTTTATTTGTTCTTTAAGGTTTAAAATGCTTTTGTGTTTCAGTATTCCCTTCATGCTCAAACTGCCGAAATTCTTTTCAAGATCTAGCTGTCTTTTATTGCGAATATAGCATTTTGCTTAGAGCATTACATTATTTACTCAATTTTTGACGGCTTCAGAAGTCTTTGTTTTTCTTATGCGAATAATTTTTTGTTTATATGATCTCAGATATTGTATTTTGAAAACTAGTTTGAGTCTGTTTTTATATATTGTATATGAAATTAATTAAAAATTACACTACTTTATTTCCCTGCAGATAGTTACATATCGCTACAATTTCCCAGTTGAAGTAAATGTCTTTTTGGATAAACAGTTGACCAGGTTGTACTCTTGGTTTAATGCGCGGATGCACTTTGCCTCGTGCATGTCAATGCAAAAGCTCGGTCTGTTCCATCACTTGCATTTCATCAGTGAAGAAGTTGACGATGAGGTACGTAATAATCTCAGTCTTTCAGTCTCTCTTCAAGCATCTGATAGACTAAATACCGCATGGACCTCAGTACCTAAGTACCTAAGTACCTAATCTCAGTCTATCAGTTGCTCTTCAAGCATCTGATAGACTAAGTACCTGATGGACCTCAGTACCTAAGTACCTAAGTACCTAATCTCAGTCTATCAGTTGCTTTTCAAGCATCTGATAGACAAAGTACCTGATAGACCTCAATACCTAAGTACCTAATCTCAGTCTATCAGTTGCTTTTCAAGCATCTGATAGACTAAGTACCTGATGGACCTCAGTACCTAAGTACCTAAGTACCTAATCTCAGTCTATCAGTTGCTCTTCAAGCATCTGATAGACTAAGTACCTGATAGACCTCAGTACCTAAGTGCCAAAGTACCTAATCTCAGTCTATCAGTTGCTCTTCAAGCATCTGATAGACTACATACCTGATAGACCTCAGTACCTAAGTATCTAAGTACCTAAGTACCTAATCTCAGTTTATCAGTTGCTCTTCAAGCATCTGATAGACTAAGTACCTGATAGACCTCAGTACCTAAGTACCTAAGTACCTAATCTAAGTCCATCAGTTGCTCTTTAAGCATCTATCTATACTATCTATCAGCAGGTACCTCGACTTCTGACTCAAGTCATCATTTATTGCTGGATGCTCGAACTACTACTTGTTATCACCATAAATGCACACAAATTAGACAAACAATTTGTCGCTGTGTCTCTGACATTATTGACATTATTCTCAGAAAGGCCACTCTGTGGTCTTTGTGGTGCAGTGGTTTGCGTGCTAGAACTTACAGCCATAGAGTTGTGAGTTTTGAATTCGAGCCACGGTAATGCCATCTCTGATTAAAGTGATAGCAACCTGGTGCAAGTTGTTAGAACAACTGTGTCTCTCTCTACCCAGGAATATAAATAGGTACCTGGTTGGTCGTTATGAGCGCCGTGTGTGGCTGCACCATGCTATAATCTTTCTGCATTCAGACCAGAGAGCTATCTGTAAAGTCAGCATCCATGATATAAGTAGCTAGAAATAAGACTACTAATTGCACGTTAAAGTTTACAAGCATCCACACAGAGAGTATAATTACCAGCTGAACTTCCCGCCCCCGCAATAAATAGCCACTGCCTTCTTTAAAAAGATTTGTGAATTTCTTTTGATTATCAGGAAACTAAGAGTTTCTGCTCTTCGATCAATCATTCTCACATTACAAGCTTAATCAAGGAAACTTCTCCACCTTCTCGAGAGGTAAGATCGACAATTTACTGCTAATAACTAAATTGAATACTTTTATGTTCAAGGTGCAAAATGCCAATTCATTTTCTTGTCTTTGTTTTCGAAATTTACTGTTTAAAGAGATTTTAATTTTTTTTCTCAAATGGATTTCCTAAAAAGAATTTTTTTCCCCTTTTGTCATCTATCCACCCATCCATCCATCCACCCATCCATCCATCCATCCATCCATCCATCCATCCATCCATCCATCCATCCATCCATCCATCCATACATCTATCCATCCATCCATCCATCCATCCATCCATCCATCCATCTATCCATCCATCCATCCATCCATCCATCCATCCATTCCTAAAAGAGGGAAACCGAAAATTGATATTCTTACACCAATTGTCTTTCAGAAGAACAAAGGAGTTAATTCAGATATTTCGAAACCGTTGGCTTTTCAAATGCCTGTGGTAGATGAAACTTTAAGAGATTCTGCTCCTTTGCATCCACTACATCAAATAGGCTACAAAGCACTGAACGATCCTGTCAAACGAGTTGGATACCAATACCAGGTATGGGGTATATTCATATAAAGTATTGTCAATAACGAGTAGACATCAGGTATTTCTATAAGGTGGTAGATATAAGGCACCATGCATTAGGCATTGCGTACGTGGAATTAGGCAAAAGGCTTATAGAAAGGCAATAGACGGCAGCTATAATTTGTTTGGTATCAGACACTAGGTATGAGGCATACGACACTAGGATGTTGGCATTAGCTACTAAGTGTTAGGCATCAGGCGTTTGGCATTAGGCATCGTGAATTAGGCAGTATGCATAGTAGCTACCAGGTATAAAGGAGTATGTATTAGATACATGCACAAACATGTGCTTGTACTAGGTATTAAGCATTTGGCACTAGGATGTTGGCATTAGCTACTAAGTGTTAGGCATCAGGCGTTTGGAATTAGGCATCGTGAATTAGGCAGTACGCATAGTAGATACCAGGTATTATGTAAAAGGGATTAGATACATGCACAAACATGTACTTGTACTAGGTATTAAGCATACGGCATTAAGATGTTGGCATTAGCTACTAAGCGTAAAGCATCACTCGTTAGGCATTAGGCATCGAGAATTAGGCAGTACGCGTAGCAGATACCAGGTATTCTGTAACAGGTGTTAGATACATGCACAAACATGTACTTGTACTAGGTATTAAGCATATGGCACTAGGATGTTGGCATTAGCTACTAAGCGTTAGGCATCAGGCGTTTGGAATTAGGCATCGTGAATTAGGCAGTACCCATAGAAGATACCGGGTAGTATGGAATAGGTATTAGATGCATGCACAAACATGTACTAGGCACTTGGTATTACGAATACGGCATTAGAAAGTTGGCATTAGCTACTAGATGCTCTCTTTAATTATCTTGTACTCTCTTTGAATCTTTCACTTGATTATATCCTAGGAGATCACAAGAATGAAGATCAATAGTAAGCATCCAGTTCTTTTTTTTGTTATCTTGTTAATCAGTATTGCTCGTATCAGATTTAATCATTAGATAACAAAATGTATCGTATTTCCCGTACTGCTACTGTTTTTTGCTGCTTAACGTATCAGTAGGTCTATCACAGTTTTTGCTTGATTTTGTAGACTCTTCTTGCATTTTCATACTTTTTTAATGCGTTCCCTGTAATTTTTCTCTACCTCTATTTGACACTTTGTTACAGGCAGTTAAGATAATAGGTAATTAGTACTTTAATCAGCAAACAAGTTGGTAAAGAGACCAAAGAACGTTTGAAAAGCTTGATTGTTACCCATTAATCTTTTAAAGGCTTATGTTTTTATCTTGGTGAACATAGGAGAATTTTGTATTTCACCGGAAGTGACTTTGTTTGTCTTTTTTACATCAGCCAATCAAGCTATATACGTTTTATCACGTAGTCAGAAGTGCTAAACTTTGATTGGCTATTCAGAAACAAACGAATCGATAAATGGAATACGAAATTTTTCTATGTTATCTTGGCCATTATTCCACGCTTATTCGAAGAATTTATTATTTTTTCAGTTGCTTCTCAGAGAGCAAAACTGAAGGAGATTATAGACATGTGGCATAATTGTGGACCTCATATTCCAGTTTATGTAAGTTTGTCAGAATATTAAAATTTGTTTCTGTCCCGAAATGAAATTTATAAAATATTTAAAAATCAAATAATTTTGCTTTCATGAAATCCATCGGCAAAAGTTCGACCTCCTTTCATTGAGTCTATATAAGTCTGAAATCCTCTGCGAGAATTTGTTAAACGTACCCCTCTCTTCCTCTCTTGAAATTAAAATGAGTAGATCGTTTCTTGAAATTTATTCCTGCTGCCTTTAAAGAATTTGTTTTTCCTCAGGACTAGCTCTCAACATTTGAGTAGATGTAGAGACCAATCTTATTTATATCCTTACTTATCCTTTTATAAAAATCTATGACTTCTGAGGAAGGTTTCTGCCCGATAAATTTAGTAGTATACTTTGTATGCATTTAAAGCTTATTTTTAAACAGTTTTATTTATACACATATTTAATTGTTTATTTTAGCTAGCATAAGTCTTATTGTAATATTTGACCTGTGTTTGTAGAATTTGATGCAACAATTTTTTATATGCAGGAAAACCGCCTTCATTTGCTGAAACGGTATTGCCATTTCATCCATTTTTGTCAAACGCCGCTGCTCTTCAACACCTGTAATACGACACGTGGCAATACCAGTGATGCGAAGTCATCTGTAGAAGAGCAGGTAAGAAGACTAGAGCTCGTTGAGTGCAGTTGAATCACAGAAGCACACCCACCCCAGGCACATCCATCTTAGTCCATAATGCTAAAAGAGATCTGATCTTAGAGAAAAATAAGTTTAATCCACTATTTCGCTGACATTTACCGGTCTCCTTGATAGAACTGGTACCCCTTTTTCTGGAATTACTGACCGTTGGGATTCATCGAAATTGCTTTACGAAGTGTCATTAAATATAGGGAATAGAATTTCTCTAATGGTGTGAAACTAAAACCTTTATATGTAAAATCAAACAGAAACGGTTTTGTTCCATACGTTTTAATGTACTTTTGCTACTAAAATCACCTAAAAAAAGTTCAATATATATGATGTACAATATTTTAAAATAGCTGCCTCTAAATCCGGATGACACATTTTAAAACAAAAATGCATTCAGGTGGCTGATTATCTTTGCACGTGCACAATGTTTTCCATTTTAGATGATATGTTGTATACCTGTATATGAGTCCCATGATATTTTCATAGGATAGTTCAAGTACTTTAGATTGACAGCTAAGTTTCAAATGTTGATCAATACGTAGAATGCAAAATGACACCTGATGTATTTAAGGGTTTAATAAACGTCAACCTTTACCAGTAATCGGCCCTGGCCATTAAGCCACAAAACCATGTCAAGTATTTTGCAACCCTCCTTTATAATCAGCGTCCCATTGAATTCTCTATACTCACAGATTCTTTGTTGCATCATTGATTTTTCTCTTCCTTGTCCCTTTTGATGAATGTCAAATTACTTTTAGAAGGAGGGGAGCAACGATGTTCAATCAAATGTATCTCCGAATAAAAACTCTCGCTTGAATTACAATGAAGAAATTCACGATTGGTACGGTGACTTAAAGTGGACTGTCATGCAGAAATATATCCAGTATTTGCAAACACTTGGGTTCTGTCTTGTTCATCTGCAGGCAATTTCAAAGAGGTATGAAAGCATTTTTTATTTCTGCTCTTAAGAGCTTGCTGAGATAGGTAGGTAGGTTAGGTAGTAAACTTGTGACATTGGTCGCATGTATATCATTTTGCATTGAATTTCTTGATACTCGAACTATATGACAATCAAATGGTTTGACAGCCCAGCCATCCAATTCAATAATCTTTAACAGCCCAGAAATTTTATTCAATAGCGATAATGATTCGTGTCAGAAGTCTAAGTAAGTGGGAAGATCCGCTCGTTTTAAACCGAAGGAGATAAGATGTATATTTTTTTAGATATATTATGTTTGGTTCTTCTGTTCGTTATTTGTTTTTTTTGTTTTACATATTATTCTAATTCGTATATTCAGTGGCTAATTAATTAAAATAAAGAAACTAATCTGATTGAAATACAGTTATTGAAATACAGGATTTTCAAATTTTGAAGCAGTTCTTGTTTTTTATCGACTCCGCTCATCTTGTTCATCAAGGGTTTTCCTATCATGACGTCTTGAATAGCAATGCTAGGCCGCCTGGTTCTGCTTCATATAAACAGGCCTAAGGAGCTTCTGCTCGTGAGTTTCTCTTGTTTTCTCTCAATATTAGTCTGATTCTCTGTAAGGCGGATGAATCACTTAAATTTATTTTTATCTGCAGCCAACAAGGGAAGTCGCAGAAATCTGTTTTTAAACGAGTTCCATCCAAGACAACAAATGAGGTTGGTGCTATGTAACAACTAGTGGTTGCGCACATACATTTACATCTGACCGTAAAGAGGTCTTCGTTGATACTGCTATTGAAACAGAGTACTTCATTTGTACTGCTACTGAAACAGAGGACTTAGTTTGCACTGCTACTGAAACAGAGGACTTTGTTTGTCCTGGGACTTAAACAGAAGACTTTGTTTGTACTGCTTCTGAAACAGAGAACTTTGTTTGTACTGCTACTGAAACAGAGGACTTTGTTTGTCCTGGGACTGAAACAGAGGACTTTGTTTGTACTGCTTCTGAAACAGAGAACTTTGTTTGTACTGGTACCGGAACAAAGAGCTTCGTCTATACTGCTACTGAAACAGAGGACTTTGTTTGTACTGGGACTGAAACAGAGAACTTTGTTTGTCCTGGGACTGAAACAGAGGACTTTGTTTGTACTGGGAATGAAACAGGGGACTTAGTTTGTACTGCTACTGAAACAGAGAACTTTGTTTGTACTGGTACTGGAACAAAGAACTTCGTCTATACTGCTACTGAAACAGAGGACTTTGTTTGTCCTTGGACTGAAACAGAGGACTTCAATTTGAAACAGACGACTGCCTTTTTTAGACTGCTAATATTCCTAAAGGCTTGGTGACGTAACTTTACTCAATTTCTGCTTTGGCTATGTCATATATTATTTTGTCTTCATTTATTTTATAGTAAGAGTTTCGTAGTTAGACGTTAATGTTTCCTTTGTTTTAGGCTTCTGGAAGAAGTAGGCCAAGTGTACATTATATGCAGAAAAGTGTCAATGCTGGAATTTTGTTGCTGGAATTATCTTATAGGGTAAACACTTTTATGTAGTCTTAAATTAGAAATCAATGAAAAAAACTTGATTGATGATATCATATTACATGGATTCTTTACTGATAATAAACATTTTTCAGAGTTACCACAGACCGTCTGTAAAGTTTTGTTTTTATTTCCTCCCCGAAAAGATTGTTCAAAATTTATTCAAAGTTCTAAATGTTCTAACCGAAAATAAATCATCTGATAAAATAACGCTAGAAAAAAGTCCAAAATGTTGGCATTAATGTAACCTGTTCAACAAAGGTGTTGAGACCAGCAAGAATTCTTGTGACATTGTAAGGAATGATTTCCTGTATTGATCAAGGGAATATTTTGTATTTCATTCACCAATGTATTTGTTTACAACTTTCAGTAGCCAATCAATGGCAGCATGCATGACCACGTGATGAAAACCATGTGGCGTGATTGGCTAATGCCAACATTTAAACAAAATATCACAACTCTGTCAAATAAAAAGTTGGCCACTGTTGATTAAGGGTGAATTCGACTTTCTTGGAAACTATATTCTGTATACCTCGAACTGTCAGTAGGAAAATTCTGTTTTAAAAACGAGTCTCCCATGATAATTCTTTGTTTTTAGCTGAGAAGGGCTTTAAACCCAGTACCGGGATATGGAGGCTCAAAACATGAAAAACCAGTCCATTCCTAGCTGAAAATTTTCTCAGATAGACACAGATTCCGTTCGGACTTCGATCATATGTCCAACCAAACGATTCTTCACCCTCTTCTGATGAACGCAGTATTATTTTCGGTTTGTGTAATATTTATATATGCAGCTCATTTTGATCTTTTGCAGGGTGATAATCTATTCTTGAAGATGTTTGCATTTGAAGCATCACGAGTGAAGACACTAGAAAGATGCGTCACGATACAGGTAGCCTTTTAAGATAAAATATTTGTTGTTTTTCTGTTTTTAGTCTGTTTTTTACTTTTATTTTTAGTGATTATTTGTGTTTCTTGTATTTTTCTTACTTGCCAAAATGTTTGACAAATTTCTTTGATTTCCCTCGACTTAGGAGAATTGGTTATTTCTGGAAGACTGCAATAAATACAAAGATCTAATGCACCTCCATTCATTTTCCTATGACCTCCATCTAAGGCAGGCCCAGCAGTTCTTGTCTGGGAGAAACATGATCTTCTTTCCTGGCTATCCAGTTCAGAAATTATTGCAAAGTATGATTGAGGCGGTGCCGAAGCCCCCTGCCTTCTCATGCTGCTACCTCGCTCAAGGTATCAGATAAGATTTATTATGCATAAATAAAATATTGTGAGAATCTTGTAATCTCTCTGTTTATTGTAAATCTATAGTTGATTTACTACCAAAACACTTGTTAATCATTTTGCTGTCAAAAACATTGTAAAAAGTCGTTAAATGTTTTGATAGAAACTTTACTACGCTAGAGTTTTGAGTAGTAGGAATTTTTTTTGAATGCCGAAGCATAACGCGTCTACAATATCATGTTATAACTCAATAAAATTTAACACTGATTCTTAGTCTTACCTCTATTTTTTAATAACCCATGTGGCTTTTCATAAAAGATTTAATCCAACCCATGTAGCTCAAAATTTGTTGATCCTCAGCCATAAGATTAGTTTCAGTGGTAAAGCTATCAAAATTTTATTTTCTGTAAATTGTATGAAGAATCTGCTAAAATTTGAATTTTGATATTTTTTGTTTCAGGTACTGTGAGTATTCCATGCTCGGCTGAACTAGAAACGATAGAAGTGTACAAATATCTGACAATAAACGCAGAAAGATATAAAATGAATCCAGCCAAGATAACAAAAATTGAAGATTCTGAAGTTAAAACAAGTGAAAGTATTGATCAGACGATTCTTAGTTACATGTACTACACAAGTCGCTCGCAGGACAAAGGAGAGTTTCAGAAAATGGCGTCTTCATTTCGAAGAGACTCTGCTGATTTTGATGGCAACGTCGTGATTACGCTTTGTCCATCTCAAGATAACGAAGTGTTGAACTTGACATTTTTTCTCGTGTTGACGAATCGTCGAGAGTTTTACCCCCGTCGCAGTCTCAAAGGGAAAGTAAGCAGCTTGAGGCATAGAAAAAGAACCCTTTCCAGTTCTCCTAAGGGTGTGACTGCCTCTGAATCGGATGAAGTTCAAGTTACTGGTAAGCTAGCGCATGGGAGGGCAGAAGAAGGGGTAGGGGGGGGGGGAGTAGGTAGCATGAGGCACAGAAAAAGAACCCTCTCCAGTTCTCCTAAGGGTGTGACCGCCTCTGAATCGGATGAAGTTCAAGTGACTGGTAAGCTAGCGCATGGGAAGGCAGAAGAGGGGGTAGGGGGGGGGAGTAAGTAGCTTGAGGCACAGAAAAAGAACCCTCTCCAGTTCTCCTAAGGGTGTGACTGCCTCTGAATCGGATGAAGCTCAAGTTACTGGTAAGCTAGCGCATGGGAGGGCAGAAGAGGGGATAGGGGGGAAGTAAGCAGCTTGAGGCACAGAAAAAGAACCCTCTCCAGTTCTCCTAAGGGTGTGACTGCCTCTGAATCGGATGAAGTTCAAGTGACTGGTAAGCAAGCGCATGGGAGGGCAGAAGATGGGGGTAGGGGGAGGAGTAAGCAGCTTGAGGCACAGACAAATAACCCTCTCCAGTTCCTCTCAAGGAATGACTTCCTCTGAATCGGATGAATGGGAAGGTAGAACAGGAGGGGGTGTGGGATAACATAAAAGGTTGAAGATGCTAAGATGTGCCATTAATAAGGGGTACCTTTTGCAGCAGAATTGGGGAGTTGTGGGTATGAACCTTTTAGATATGAAAGAAAAGTTCGTTGGTAGCTATCATGACTTGCCAAAGTATGTGCCACGGTTTCTTTCAATTTGCCGTATAATCGCTCTTGCTTTCGATATATAATGCAGAATAATTGTAATATTTTTATATGGCAATTGGCACATGAACGTCCAAACCCCTGTGATGTATTTGGCTAGCTTTGGAGTAGGCTGAGGTCGCTATACGAGAAACTGTATCTCATGTAGTTTTTACGTTAGATTGTCTCTAAACAGATTGATATGGAAAGTCCTGATCTTAAAATGTTATTATACTCGTTAAATTGATTCAGCAAGCTCATTTCTGCATACATTCAGATACGTTTGTTAGGATTCACCCAACCATTGCTTTTGCAGGGTCTATCAAGCCAAGGGTGAGATTTAGTACT
>WUAR02563357.1:0-12854 GCA_015164055.2 Chrysaora achlyos | reverse complement strand
AAATATTTTTATTAGTAAATTCGCATGTTCTAGATGGAATATGATAGATGACATCCCCATAATCCAGGTGAGGCCGTCGATTGAAATGCAAGCAGCTTGAGCAACAAGTCAATGAAATAAAACAGTCCTTACAACAGCATAATCAACCTGCAGATTATCGACTTAGTCATAATTTTATATCCTTATTAAGTTTTTGAAATAAGAAAGGTATACCACCATTCAGGAAGCTATTTTGGGATGGACAGCAAAATTACAGCAATATACCTGCATGCAGTATCCCATCTCACCCTATGGTAATCAAGTTTTGTCTTTCTCTTGCTGCAAAGTTCTCCAAATACCAAGTTATTCTGATCTTCGCTATGATAGCAAGTCTGGCTCTGGGATATTAGTCTTACCAAGTTTAAGAATCTTTAGAGACTATAAGAGTTATATAAGGCCACCGAGAGGATTCAACAAAGCTGTTATTGAAAACAGTTTTCTTCTGTTGAGAGATTTATAGTTATTTTATTTGATGAAGTGAAGATTCAAGAAGACCTAGTTTGGGATAAGCATACTGGTGAGCTCATTGGATTTGTTGATCTTGGAGACACTGATACCAATTATGCCACACTCCAAGATGTCAAAGAGCTTGCAACACACATTCTTGCTTTCCTCATTAAAAGTATTGTCAACCCACTTTCATTTAGCTTTGCAACATTCGCTACAACTGGAGCAACATCATACCAGATTTTTAATATATTTTGGAGAGCTGTTTCTATTTTGGAGAAGATCAAGTTGAAAGTAATTGCTGCCACTGCTGATGGAGCCTCCACTAATCGCAATCAAAGGAAAGTGTGGTTTATCGCTCAAGGAATATTCACAGTTATGAGAGCAGATTCATTTGTTTCTTTGCTGATGTTCCTCAATTAATCAAAACAGCATGCAACTGTCTTCCAAATTCAGGATCTGGTCGTGGCATCTGTTTAATGTAGAACAATGGTTTTGATATCTTGCGGTCTCACATTGCATCATTTTATTTCAATGATTTGGACAGTGGTCTTCAAATGCTCCTTTCATCACTTTCATCATTGACACCATATTCGGTCATGAGAGTTTACCTTGCTGCTCAGGTGCTCAGTAATACAGTTGTGGTAATCTTCGATCAATATTGACCCCCCAAAGATTGTCGATATATTTTTGATTGTTTAAATGTTAAAAATTCCATGAAGCATGTTACAAAGAAGAATTTGTTTCTAGCGCCTTACACTTCAATTGACGATTCTCGTTTTGCTTGACTTTATGAATTCTTTACATATTTTTCTGAACGGAAACAGTCAGTTGAGGAACCCAAAAGGAATTTCACAGTAAATGAAAAAAAAACATGTTTGTTTCTTGGCAAACCCATAAAGAAATCAAAAGGCTGTCCACTCTTTCAAAGAGGTTTCTTAATATTTGTTGCATAGTGGTGTGCAATATGTTCTGTCCAAAAGATTCTGCCAAGATGATCTAGAAAATTATTTTGGCAAGCAACAGGGCATTGAGTGCTGGCATGATAATTGTTCAATTCATCCAGTTGAATAAATGATGGAGATTTATGTCGAGGGTGCAAGTGTGCAGTTAAGCAACGGAAGAGATGTGGCTCACACACAAGGGTAAATTTTAATTCAAAACCTTCTTTATCTACCTAGGAACAGACATAAGCTAACATTCTTTAAAAAAAGTTATGACAGACAACTATAATATATTCCATAGCAGCTTATGTAGGCCCAAAATTCTAAAGCCCAGGTTTTTAGTCCTTAGAAGAAACTTGAATGGAATAAAGAAATTGAGACCCAAATACTTCCGTTGTTATCATATCTTAGCATCATCAGGATTTAAGACTTGTAACTGCTACAAAGAATATTAATGAGTGTACAATAAATTTTCAGTAAAAAACTATCCCTGCTGGAAAAAGAAATTACAGGACAACATTATGTACAAAATTAGGGCATATTATACAGTAGACAAGGAAAGCAAAGAGTTGATAAAATACCTATCTTGTGGGGCTATGAGTGTCGTACCTCTATCTACTCTACAGAAGCAGCAAACCAAAAGCAAACCCTGGATTCGAATTCACAAAAAAACAGAAAAATTCTGAAAATCTCATTGTACCAGAGACTAGCCTGTACGATGATTCGTTGTGTGAACTTAGTTTTGACGACAATGAAGCTCAAGAGGATTTGTTGACTCGAATACAGAAGCCCACACAGCGGCGAATTTCGCTAAACATAACACACTGGGATAGGCAATCTTTTTGGCTTGGAAATGTTCTCATAGACAGGTCCATGCCAGGAAATATTTTATCCATTTTCCTGTCAAGGTTCTTTTTTAGATCTGTACTGAGCAAAATACATGTAAAGTCAACTTTCCAGATTTTTTTTACATTTCTACTCAAAGGCTTATATTTTTTTAACCATAACTAGGAGATACTTTGTTCCTGTACAAATTATATTCAGATTTTAAAGCTCTTTTTAGTGAACTAATCAGACTTGAAAAATTTTGATTTTTCTAAAAAATTTGTATTGTGACGTCACGGCTTTCGTTTTTGCCACCATTATGAAAGTGAAGGAAAAATTTAGGTGGCCCCAAAGTTAAATTTGATCTAAAAGCGATCAGAAATCGTTATCTTTCCTTGAAACCTTGACAGGAAAATGGATAAGATAGTTCCTGGCAAGGACCTGTCTAATCAGCCTGCATGTTGATACTTTCATAAATGGGGAACGAGCACCAGAAATTGCCCTCCATTGGTGTGATCAAGCAATCGATCATTTCACTGATAACTGCTTGAATCATATTTTATGATCACAATCGTAGCCTTGTGATGTTACTTCGGCTATCCAATCAAATCTAACCAAATCTTTATCCCTGATTGGGTATATCGGCTTCTCATTGGTCAATTTCTTCAATCAATGTCACCATTTGACCAGAGCCAACTTACTTTTCTCCTTTTTTTTAATTATTTTTTTTATTATCTTTGGCACTGGTAGGCAGGGTAATTCAAGTTAAAAGAAATGTAGTTACTTTTCTTTATATTGGTAAATTTCAGAATTCTTTGTAGTAATGCTTCTTGAAAAGAAGGCAATTTTAGAGAACAACCAAAAAAAACTGTGCTCCAACAACGCCACTGGAAAACAATAATTGTGTGAGATTGAAGGGCAGTGACATCACTTGATGTTTTATTTCCAATTAAGCAGGGTACATATAGTTCTACGAGATACTATTGCAATAATCAGAATTTGGTTGAGATTCGCAACCTTAAGATCTTCTCTCCATTGGTATAGTAGAGATAACAATTAAAATCTATTTATATCGTTGAACAAAGCAAGATTTCGATCCAAAGGTGGGTGTTATGAGGCTTTTGAGTTTGAAATGACATTTCACACAGCAAGAAATTGCTTGCTTCCAAAAAAACAAGTAGCCCTATGCTATAAATAAGACTGTTTGGTTCTCAGACTATATCACAAATTTTTTTCAAATATTTGAATAAAAACTTCAGCTTAACAAACCCTGAGGTTGAAAACTATTAAGAAACGGATTCTTCAAATGCTGTTGCTTTTGGATAAGGAAAGGCACTACTATCTATCAACTATCCACAAGAATGCAGGCAACAGCGCACATTCTCATAGTGAGATTGAAAAAGGCATCCTCAAACTAGCGATGGAGGTCCAACTGAGCAGATTGTATTGAGTAAATATGTGAAAACATTAAGATTGACACAGACAGGCACCTGTTCTTAGCATATGTTATATGTCAAGTGAATGTTTGGACCAGAAAATTTTGAATTTGTGGAAATACCACAAACATTACTTTGTTTTGACATTGTGTGTATATAACAGGTTTATTGAAGAAATGGGCATGCATTCTGCTAGTCCCAGGTAAGCAGGGTATTCTCTGTAAGTGACTGAATTTTCAGCTAACCTCAAATTTGTTCACAGATTCTTTCTAAACCGACCCTGGAGATTACAAATCAAAGATGGATCTCTTTCGATTTTGACCAGAAGTATGCTAATTTGATGACGTCAAAAAATGCATTTGCCCCCTTTTAATCTGGATTTACTCGACTCCGTTACCTCATATATCGACAAAATATGCATTTTCGGATTCACCAGACGAGGAGCTATTGACTCATATATATCATGCTTTTGTTTGAAAACATTGATATTTTTAGAAATGATGTTATCAAAACATAAAATGATCTTTCTCCTGCGTTTTTCTCATTGTTTCAGTATTAACAGATATGTTACAATACTAAAACTCCTTCCTTCCGTAGAAACATATTTTACAACTCCTCACAGAGTATAGGGAGAATGCGCACTTGCTACATAAATGAAACTCATAGAGTGAACAAGGAAACAGAATACAATTTTCCACCTACCTAAAAGTAAATTGATGTTGACATGTAAAGGAAAACGCTAGGCCCGGCCAGGCACATAACAACTGGCTCAGATCCTTGTTCCAGAAGACCAGAAGATTGTTGAAGGATTGCTTAATGCACTATCACTAGGAAATGATACATATCCAGAGATTGTGGAAGATCAGCTTGTAAAAGGAAGCATTGATTATTTTAAGCCAATAAAGAAAGTGATGTTACCAACTGGATTAAAGAAGGCCAAGAAAGTTGCCAAAATAGTAACGATACCAAGGCAAGATCGACAAGCATTTGGATAAATGCTGAGTAATTCTGTTGATCTTGAAATTACATTTAAATATCCTCTCACTGCTGTTCCACTCAGCATTGCAACACCAGAAGGTGAACTCCGTCAGTCACCAAAGAATCTCTTCAGAGATTGTATGGTTGAGGAATCAAAATCGGTCACTGATGTCTGTCCTAAGAATGGGTGATGGTTGATAGATGGAATGGCAGCAGTGCGATCATCGAAAGCCAAGGAGACTGTGAATGGCTTTTGCCTTGCTTAAGTTTGTTACGCAACCAGCAGAAGCTGCATTTTTATCCATTGAAATTATCAATGATACCTATCGCAGTATAATTGCAAAGAATGGCACAAGGCTCAAAAGATGTGACACACCACAGCCCACATATATTCAAGCTGTCGACCAAAAAATGCTCCAAGGAAATGCATGGACAAGCTTTTTCAACTACATTGACAACAAAACAGACTTAATACGGTTGGCTGCTAAATTCTTCAGAAGTCCAGAGGGTAGGGGTAAAGTGAAAGTGTCATTGGTTTTTACCAAGGAAGAGAAGGTGTGGAAAGTATCCCGTGAAGATGCTGTGGAATCCTTAAACATGCAACCACGAAGAAGCCGATACAACACTCATTCTACATGCCCGTCTGAGTGATACGCATATTGCCAAAGACACAGATGTTCTAGTCATACGAAAAATAAGTAAACATTGGCAAAATTTATAATTTCTTAGGTGAAAAGGTATCGATGCAATTACATCACGTCTACGCTACTTCAGGATGTGAACCAACATCCTTCTTCTATGGGGTTGGAAAAGCAAAGCTTTTAAAGAAAATTTTAAAGCATCAAGATTCTCTGCAGCTATTAGGATCATTTGGAAAGGTTAAGGATCTAAGTATTGATGGTATCAACGATGCGGTACAATTCATACAAACTGTAATGTATTCTGGGAGATAGAATGAATCACTTGTTGATACAAGAGTTCTCTTGTATAAAGCTATGAAAGCGAAATCCTCACAGTCGTTACCTCAAGACCTAGACTCAATGCACCAAGCAATACTGCGTGTCGATTATCAAGTTTACCATTGGTTGAGATTTGCTCAAAGATCAATCGCATCTATATCTCTTGAGAACAACGGTTGTACTCTTGATGTTGAAAAGAGTTTGGTACAACCTGTTTGGTTTACGGGTGAGTTATGTTATCTCAAATTTAGAATATCAACAACATATCATTAGGCTGCTATAGAACAGTTTTCTTTGAAAGATTGTACTTTCCAGTGCCCTTATTTTCCAGGTGATCAAATTCCATCAACATTTGGAGATGCAACAACATATGTACCAGATGATAATAGAGAACCAGAACAACCAGCTCCAAAACGGCGACGAAGGAAAAGAACAAGAACAACAAGAAACACCAAAGAAGCTACTGCAATCAATTCAGATAGTGACGAAGAACCTAGAATTGAAATATTGGCAGTAGAGAACTGGATTTTTTATTTTTTAGTGACACATCGAGTAGCAAAAATGGATTAGAAAGCGACGATTTTGTCTGGATGACTTGAAACCAGGACTACGAACTTGGACAACACGATGGATTTAGTTAAAGTTTTGCCACCCTTATGAATCAGTTTTAGTATTTTTGGATTTTAGTACTATATAGATTTATATGACTTGATAGCTCTTCCTGTGGTGAATCCAAAAATGCATATTTTGTCGATATATGAGGTAAGGGAGTCGAGTAAACACAGATTAAAAGGGGGCAAGTGCATTTTTTGACCTCATCAAATTAGCATACTTCCGGTCAAAATTTAAAGGGACCCATCTTTGATTGGTAATCTCCAGGATCGATTTAATAAGAATCTGTTAAAAAATTTGAGGTTAGGTGAGAATTCAGTCACTTACAGAGAATTCTCTGCCTAAGGAAAGAAACGGAGCATGTAGCAGCAAGCATTTGCTACAGATAATAGATAGAATGATTGTATGAAGGTTCGTATGGGGAGGAAAGGCAAAAACTAGCACTAGCTTGTTGAACATGTCTCCAAATTGTCTTGGCAGTTGCTCTGATTCTTTTAAAACAGCAACAAAAAAAGGGTTTGACAGGGATAGCTACGAATTTCCTCTCTAGAGTTGAGTCCAGAGTGTCTTAGCGGTAATGACACATTTTCAGGACACCCCAAACCCATGGTGGATGACACATTCCAAAATTCTTGCATCTCGTAAAAAACTTGCTGGTGTTCCTTCAAACAGCAATTGTCACTGGAAGAAAAGAATTTCTCATGAAAAACGACAGCAGTGAGCGTACAATGCTGTGGAGAATGGACTACCTTTTTTCAACAAGGCCCATTGCAGATGAAAATCCATATTGTCTTTCTTATTAGAAACGATATAAAGCCTGCTCTTCATATCTAATGGTGTTTGTACGATTTTACCGTGGATGCAATGTATTTCTAAGTATACATGAAGAAATTAAGGATATACTGAATTTAGAATTCGTAGGTAATGTAGAACATACATCGATTAGTTTAACATACATTTCAATGGAGGATGTATGCAGCTGCCATATTCGCACCAGAGATCTTCAATTTTTTTAAGGAACAATCATTAAAATACATAGGGTTTTAAAAAATTACTTCTTTATATTCACATACAATCAGAGACCCCTTTCGAAAATATCCACCAATTGCAGTTGCTGTGTCATTACTATGTGGTAAAAAAGCTTTTTGTATGGGGATAATTTGCTGCCATTTGAAATGAGAACAGACTTTATTATTCCAGCTTGTGTGGTGGAATTGAACAATGAAATGTCTGTTCAAGGAGAACGGAAATGCCAAAACTATTTTTTGACAATTGTTAGATCTTGGTGAGATACATTAATCCCGTCATTTTTCTGAAGATTCTTGAAAATAAGACAAAAGGTTTTGACCTCACAAGTGACAGGAGTCATAACAGAGAGATTCATCAATTCAGTGAGAAGGAAGGGTTGTTGTAACGTTGGTTTTTAGGTGGATTATTCGTTTTGAAGTTGCAATTGTGGACACAGACTATGATCTTGAATTTGATTATCCTGATTTACAACCTGGTTCGGAAACTCAAGGCTTTATGTTTGAACCACCACCACAGGGGCATATCAACGAACCTATCCGAGAGGAAAATCAACACGATGAAAATATCAAGCGGACTAAAAGTACAGAATGGTAGATTTTTAACAATAGATAATGCTTAATTTAATAATTTATTTATTTTATTGTTCCAAATAACAATGTTAATGGTTGAGTCTAAGGCTGAAACCAGAATTAACCATACCAACATTTATAGGCCGAGAAATATATTCCTTAGGCCTATTCAATAAACAAATCCTTTTGCTATGTCGTGCCACATTTGAAGGCCGTGAAGAAAATAGGTGGCCAGACTGTCAAAAATTACTAATATTAAATATTAATATAACTAATAATACTATCATTATTATATATTTCGTTCTATAGAAATTATATCCTTCTGCGTTGAAGGTACTGATGTGGTCACTGCGAAGCTATGACTAGTGGAACGGAAAGCTTATGTTGTAAGGAGAAAGAGAAGGTGACAGAAAGAGCAGTAGATCTTGGCTGCATAACAGACCATGAGGGTTTCTCAGCCGTTGGTTTGAATTGCCATGTTATTGAAACATCAATATAGGAATATGTAAACGAGGAAGAAGGTGGATATGTGGATGACAGACCAACTTATGAGTGAGTACAACGCAGTACAGTTATTTCGTGGATCTATATACAGCTTTCTTTCTTAAACTTTACTGCAAATAAGATTACTAGATGAAGAATAAAAATAAATTCTCATCTCCATTTTTGACAGGCTGTTCAGATATATCGCTGCAGTCGATATGTGCGATGGATCTGGCACAGGCTTGGCTGGCATGTTCAGAAAGCACTGCCATCCTGTGTTATTTTGAGGATAAGAAGCCAATTTCTTCAGAATTTTATAAAGGATTGAAACTGCCTGGCATAGACCATTAATTTATATCTAGCTATATACTAACAATTATATATATGGTACCTTGTATTATTTGTATCATTATATATTGTATCATATAATATCTAATCGCATATCACATATAGGTTTATACTTCAATTTATTGAAGCTATTTATTTTCAGCTACTATGGTGCTTGCTCAATCACAAATATTCTAGTTCTTTCCGGTCACCCTTGTTTTAGCCTGTGAACCTGTTACTCTCTTTTTTTTACTCCTGGCATTTTTTTACTCCTTCTCATCCTTCTTATTCTGGCACTTGTGTTGATGCTCTCTTCTGGGTTGAGTGTTGAGGTGCATTTTTTTCTCGCTCTGGTTGCGGGGCTGGCACATTTGTTTCTGCTGAAGAACTTGTCTGGCTGAGTCTTGGGGCAATATGAGATCTGCCTTTGAGTGCTTTTGATGCTCAGAAGACAGAGGCTTTGGTACAGAGATAGCAGAGTGCTCGATGGCAGCTTTCTCGTATGTTGGCAACTGCAGTCTTCGATGGAGAGCTCTACTGACCAATTTATGTATGTATCCTAGCAAATGGGAGGGATTATATTACTCGATTAACTAATATGAGTCTGCTAAAAGGACAAGAGGATGGTGGAAGAAACACTTGATATTAGTTTGAATGACCAGAATAGACAGACAGAAAAGGTAAGCAAAATCATTTTATGTGTGAGTGAAAATCGTGTTGAGGCCTAAATACGCCCATTTATCAGAAGATTGTCAAGGCAAGGCCTATTCACAGTGAGATATATCATATACTTACTGTAAGTGCTCATCGAACGAATTGGTTTTAAAACTCCAGAGTCCTTTTTATATTCTAAATAGGATACTCTGCAACGTTTTATTCCCTCCTTTGTTTCTATTTGGGGTCTTTAAGTATTTTCGCTTAAGTGAAGAGCAGCTGAAAGATTCCTGCACAATAGAAGTAAAGGATAAACAAGATACATGGAGTGCGGTCACACCAAACTCTCTATTCCTAATCCCTGCCATGCTTAAGCAGGACTATCGGTCATACCAAAAATTTACAGAAATGGTGCATCCCAGGAGACTTTGGGCAAGGTTATATGTCAAACAAATTTTAATAGCTCGCACGAAAAAAATTAAATGTCTTCTATTTCTTTGCCAAAAGTGTAGCAAGCTGCATAAAAAAATTGCGATCTCGCTGCTTTTCTTCTGTTGCATTTTCTGTTGCTGCTCTTCAAGTTTGACTAGAAACTCTCTGTTTTGTTGGTCAGATTCCTTAAAAGCCTCCATTTGCCTTTCCCGCATTTCCAAAAACCTATCTTTGAAAGTTTCCTTTTGCTTTTTTGCTTTCTTTGGATTATCATCTTCTAATCTACGCTTAGCTGGGAATTCCTGCTTATCTCCTTCATTTGACTCTTGTTCTGTGACATCATTGATGCTATCAAGGGTGCTTCAACTGCCGTTAAAATCTACCTCTTTGTTTATTGCTCCTTCGTTTATTGCAGTATTAGGTTTAGCTGCACCTACTTTTTGCACCAAGTCAAGCTTGACAATTGGGCGCCCGGACAATAATTCGTCAAAGTCTCCATAGTACGGAGGGAAATCTGGCGCAGCTCTGCATTTTTTGTTATTGTCCTTCACCCTTTCATAACTGTCTTTCAAGTTGCTCAATTTTTCTTGCATTGAGAAGGTGTTTTCTTTGGCCCTTGCTTGTTGACTTCAACCATTATCTTTGTCCAACCTTGTCTGTTGCCGGATGTTTCTAGTTCTGAAACTTTCTCTTTCCATGTCAAGACAAGGGTCTTCGTTTGCTTCTCTGTCCACCGTCCTGAAGGTAAGGGCTCATTTTGTTTAGTCCTATCAATTTCTTGACTGTCTGAGATTTTGTTTCCCGTTACCTGATGCTAGGGCCTAGCCCGAACGAAGTGCTGCAGTTATTTTTTTGTTGCTTAAATGTTATCTTGACAAACCCAACAGTTACACTAAATTAAAACTATAACATTAACATACACAAATATATTACGAAGGACGACTGGTTTACATTGATATACAAGACACATTACACGGAAATTAAGAGCTAACACAACAGGAGTAGGACAACATGATAGAGATACTAATTAGTTAAAAAAGGCTAAGATAAAGACAACAGACACAACCCTACACGTTATAATGGCATTCAATCCGGTGTTTTCATTTCAGTGAAGGCTTGTATATTTCAAGACGGGGATTACGTGTTGATAATAGATGAAAGCTTAAACAGTCCATATATTTTAGAAGCAAGGATAAATGTAGACTCTGAATCCCGCGTCAATACTGTTACGGTTTCGGGTCGGAGTTGGCTAGGGTTTTCTACACATTTTGGGCCGTAAACACGGGTCTGCAAAACTCCGCTTTTTCGGGCAGAGTAGGCCTACTGGCCTTTCTTTGGCAGTTGGTCAGCAAATACTACATCTAAGCAATTTTCAAACCTGTATTTTCTAATTTTCAACAACTTTTAGATTTGGCATTGGTAATCTTGGTAATTTAGGCATTATTTCAAACCATAACGAAAATTTATTCAGTTAGGCCCAAACTTGCTTTAATTTTGCATCGAGAGCACAACATACAAGTATGTAATTAAGATATGAAAAAGAAAGTTGTAAACTGAATTTGATGCCTGGTGAAATCTCTGAGCTTCTGAGGAATTATATTGAATAGAATACATCCAGTTTTTTGATGATTTATAAGCTTTGTTGTGACTGACAATTGGGTTATATCATCGGCTTAAGGGGTAGCTTTGCAAAAAGCTGTTTAGTGGCTTTAAAGCTTGCCAAGCTATTGCTGATAGGAATCTGTTCTTCAATGATGTTTGAAGAGCACAAGCTTGCTAAGCTTCTTTCTTATCTTTGGACCTGAGCATGCCTGTGTGGCATCTTTCCCAAGATGGTACAGTCTGATTTTGCAGTAGCACTTGGCTAAAATCTTGATGAGACGAAAAATATGATTTTCATCCACTGCTGAATCAACCATATGGTCATCAAGCTCCTGAAACACTGTAGACGGATGAAAACTACCCAACACAGAAGTTGCTATTGCAGCAGGAATACCTGAAAGATACAAAAAATTTAAGACAAGGATACTAATAAATAAAACGAGGGGCTCTTTGTAAGACATTGTATTTACTTAGTTACTGACCTGTGCAGTGTGGAAGTTTTCCACCAGTAGAGGCTAGCATTCTTGCAAAGCACTTCTCTGTTTCTTCACACACTTTGATAACACTCTGTGTTGGTTTGAATAGCCCTCTGTCTTTCAATGCCACAAACTCTGATGTAGCAGTGTGGTTTTTGGAGCCAAGTGCCATGCAACAGTGCATGCAAATCAGCTAAAGGAGATAGCAGCTTTTTTGTATTCTGTCAGACTGGTGATGTTGGAGGAATCAGCATAGTCATGATCTGGCTGCATGGGCTGATCTTTTAGAATGTACTTTCTGGTGAGTGCAGCATTTGATAGAGTGACACTATATTTGTTGCCATTGCAGTTACACAGTAATCGCCAAGTACATGGAAGATGTCTGTTGGATCCTGTTTCCGGCAATTTCCTTTGCCACCCTGAATGCTGCTTCTCACCAGAAGACAATCGTACGCTGCAGTGAACTGTTGAGAAGTTGGATTATTGTTGAATCCTCCTGCAGACCAAACAGCACCAAAGAACAATTACATGTGATCTTGGCTGACCTTGTACATCAGCATATACTTCAGTAGAGCCTGGCTGACCTCAACTAGATCATGGAACATCTCCTTGGTACTCTTGATTGTCACCAGAAATCCAACAAATCCTATCTTACGACGTGTGAAGTACATCTGCTGTCCTTATGCATTAGCCTTGGCAAAAAATGGAGACCATGAACATATGTTACCGACTCATCAATGACTATTGATAAGATAAGCTTAAAATAAATCAATAGACTAGTAACAATTTCGAGATGAGCAAGCTATAGCAAAGTACTTTGTTCAAGTGTGGAGTTTCAAAGAAATTAAAACAGCAACTGGAAAGAAATACAACATTACCCCAACACATCCACAAACTGTGGTGGGAGATCCAAATCAGATTTGATGTGAACGTTGCTCAAAAACATTCAAAGCAAAAAATCATCCGAATAATCATGTGCTTTTCAAGCACAAAACACATATTGTGGCAGAGCAGAGAAGTAAGTCGGCTAATATTGAAATGC
>WUAR02563246.1:0-12865 GCA_015164055.2 Chrysaora achlyos | reverse complement strand
AGAACAGAACCACGGTATGTTATAGTGGTAGTCAACGATGACTGAAAGCCTGCAGTTGAGCTTGGAAGTGCATTTGATGAATAGGCTGAGTAATCAACTTTTGTATAGGAATCATTATCAGCATACACTGAACTTGATGCACTTGATACAGAAGACTGCATCCATCTCATTGTAGCATCTAGAGATACATATTGGCTTAACTTTGATGTATATGTTCTAGCTCGCGTAACGATTGAGGAAGTTTCTGCAGCTTCTTGCAACGAACTGGTTCTTTCTTTTCCGCTAGAAAATGAGGCAGAGGCAGCTATGCCTATTTGAGTTGTCGAAGAGTGGTGCAAGTGAGTCCCCGAAACAGTAGAAGAACGCTCAGATATAATTCCAGGACTGGAAATTCTGCTGCTGATTGCAAACGAAAGTGAGATATTTCTATTTTTCACAGCAGAGGATGCTCTTGTAGATACCACGGGTAGTTTCATTGGAGATGCTCGAGAGATATCAATTGTTTGAAGTAGCTTCAATGAGGTATTATATAGATGGTTCATGAATGCCGAGTATGTTTGGTCAATAGTGGAGAGACCAATATCTGATTTTATGTTTGATTGCAAGCTTGAACGTTTACCGTGTATGAATGAGTTCTGATAAAGTGAAGATACTGATGAGGAGGAATCATACTTTGAGGCAAAAGCCTGGCCAAAAGTTGGTGTCGCGTCAGCTATTTGATGATTATTGTTCAAAGCAGACAAACTTGCTGATAATGAAGAACCTTTTACCGATGTTTGTGAAGAATGCGTGACGTCTGATGATTGGCTGGTGCCAAAACTTGCAGCGAACGAAGCAGATATTGTTGGTAAAAACGCCAATTGTTCTGTTGATGTTTTTAAAGAGTTTTGAACAAGACAAAGCCCAATGGATGATGTTAGAACTTTAATATTGGAACTTCTAGTCAAACTAGAGGCTAACGCAAAAGAATCAATGTTTTGGGTTTTTCTTGCTGAAGACAATTGTGATGAAAAGGAATTGGCTCCTTTGACTGGCACTTCCCTTCTTCTCCTGCTAATTATATTATCTTCTCCAGCTGCAGATTGCAATGGTTCGAACACTAAACCGTCATTATCATTGGCAACTGATGGCGCACTGCTTGTACTGGCAAAAGAATATGCGAGAGAATATGTCGGCTTAAGTGAAGCGTGGGAAGCAATTGGTGCTGACATGTAAGTAGAAATGCTCTGGTATGCTGAATCTGATTCAGTGAGACTTACAGAGGATGGTCCTGTTGATGGAAATTTGCTGAAAGGTTCATTTATCTTGACGTGACTCTTTGAATGACTTGAATTAAAAAACTCTACTGATTTCGTAGATTGTGAAAAAATGAATAACTTGCTTGAATAACCATGAACAGATAGCCTGGCTGCTTCTAAGGATTGTGGTATAGAGATTGACGCCTTGTCATTTAGTGAATACGATATCTGCGTACCATTAGTCAATACCGAGTGTTTGATCAAAGAGGTATCTGTTGTTTCAGAGTAGTTAACCTGAGCTTTGAAGTCATTGACAGATTGATAAGCGTAATAAGTTATCCAACATGGTGTATAGTCAATAATTGAACTAGACGCAAAGGTAGGCGATGGTAGGCTGTTTATGCTTGTATTGAGTGTGGGTTTTGTACCTGTCATTGGAGACGCACTAATAGCTGTGGCTTGGAGAGCCGTTGCACTTGAAATGCTGCCAAAATCAGATCGACGACTTAGCGACGGTGGTGCGGAATCTTTGACAAATGCTGTAGCCATTGATGATTGCATAGTAACCATAGATTTACTGATCATTGCTGTCTTAATTTTGAAAAGGCTGACACTTGAATCTTGTGTGGTATTTGAAGATATTATAAGAACAGAGGTTGGTATAGAAATTAGGGTTGATGCTCTCACTGACACAGAAGAGTCATTGAGCATTACAGTTTGTTTTCCTGCTTGGCCAGTACCAATGACCATCGGCATTGATAAAATTGGTGTCGATGATACTTCTAATGAGCTGTATTGAGTTGGTTTCGCAGACTTGTTGATACTTGCTGATTCTACTCGACTGTCAAGTATAGTTGTTTCTGTTAAAATTCTAGAAGACATCGGCAGTGATGAAGTAGATGTCACTGATACTTCTGAAGAGCTGTATAGAGCTTGTTTCATAGACTCGTTGATACTTCTCGATCCTAGTTGACTTTCGAGTAAAGTTGATCTTGTAAAAATGCCAGAAGATATCGGCAGTGATGAAGTAGGTGTCAATGTTACATTTAAAGAGCTGTATTGAGTTGGTTTCGCAGACTCGTTGATACTTGTCGATTCTACTTGACTATCAAGTAAAGTTGGTGCTGCTAAAATGCTAGAAGTCGTCGGCAGTGAGGAAACAGGTGTAAGCAATACTTTTGTAGATTGACCAGAAACTGAAGCAGACAAATCGGATGGGGCATTCGATAATTTGCTCGGATAGTTGTTGCTGCTATAAAATATCGATGATGAACTATTATAAGCTACAGATTCAGTGATTTGTTGCAAAAGACCAGTATCATCTATGACAGGTGACATATTAGTGAAGTGGGAGACAGTTGTCAAATTCGTTGAAGAAATCTCTGAATGTGATGGAAAAAAGCTCTTGCTAGATCCAGCTATGATATCTGCAGTTGACGTTGTGTAGCTTTTTAATAGGCTCTGTTGATACGTGTGTACGCTTGATTCTGAAGGACTTGGATTCTTGGAAGAGCTGAACGTAGATTTTCGTGCTTTCGATGTTACAAAGAAAGCATTGGCAACTGCTGAGCTTGTATTCAAGTCCAAGACTGTTATAGATTCAGCAAAATATGGCAATGTAGCTGAAGGTTGTAACAGCCAGCTGCTCTTTGAAAGAGGTGAAATTTTGATTCCCTCAATGGAAGATATCTTCTTAGTGGACTTATTGCCAGTCGAGAACTGAAGTGTATACGAGGCATTCTCTATTATTGTTGATGAAGAAATAAACGGTTGGTTTACCTGTGTTCTATTAGCATCATCTAGTTTTAAGGCAGGAAGTGACGTAGAAACTGTAGTTGTTTTGGGAGCCTGAATGGTTTCATCCGCGAAAGACGTTATCAATAAGGATTTAGTATTTATTATAGGTAATGAAGCAAGTTCTGTGGTAGCAGTTGATTTTGATTGATCAGGCAAATGGCTTGAGTTATATATAAATATTTCACTCATAAATGTATGATAATTTGCTTTAGTACTGTTGCTGCCTGCAGGCATAAATGTTGCTGCTGTTGTAGATAAGGATTTAGTATTTATTATAGGTAATGAAGCACGTTCTGTGGTAGCAGTTGATTTTGACTGATCAGGCAAATGGCTTGAGTTATATATAAATATTTCACTCATAAGTGAGTGATAATTTGCTTTAGTGCTGCTGCTGCCATCAGCCGTCAATTCTGCTTCTGTTGTCGGTGAAAGTGGTACAATCGGTTGGTCGATTCTTTGAAAAGTCTTCGTCATGACTGGAGAAAACGGTGCAGCTACTTGGTCAGAATGAACTTCTGATGGTTTTGTAGAATTCAAGGTAGCAGTGTGAATACCATCAATGTTGCTGCCGGTAGATACCGGCTCCTTTGTTTCTGATACCGAAGCTAAGCTTGCTGCATTCCCTGAATTCGATACCTCCACAGGCATGAAACTAGAAATGGACACATATTCCGATTTCGTTGATATTGTTGGAGTGGTTAAAGAGTTGTTATACAGCAAAGCGCTGGTGGATAGATATGTCTTTAAAACCGGCTCCTTTATTCCTGATACTGAAGCTACGAATGCTGCATCCCCTGAACTCAATAGCCCAGCTGGCATAAAACTAGAAACGGACACATATTCCGGTCTCGTTGATATTCTTGGAGTGGTTAAAGAGTTGTTATACAGCAAAGCGCTGGTGGATAGATATGTTTTTAAAACCGGCTCCTTTACTCCTGATACTGAAGCTACGAATGCTGCATCCCCTGAACTCGATACCTCTGCAGGCATGAAACTAGAAACGGACACATATTCCGATTTCGTTGATATTTTGGGAGTGATAATAGAGTTGTTATGCAGGCTTGAAGCATCAGCTGGCCAAGATCTACTTGAATGCGTTGGCGCGAAGGCGGACGAACTCTTCGACGCTGTGAAATCTGTACCAAAGGTAGAATTAGATTACAAGTAAGAAAGCAATTAAATCATGTAATCATTGGATGGTCATATTTATAAGGCTTATTACAATAAGAGATATTAAATCTATAGTATTTTGTAACGAAACTCCGTACATCATGCATTAAAAATTTAAGAATTTCGCCAAATGATGAGAAACATGATATATACAAAGAAACCATCTTGAACTCTATATATCAAACCGTAAAAGATAAAGCATTGACATGTAACTAATGTCAGTGTAAATAGCTTTTCAATGATCACTGAGGTATGCTTCTTAGTGCAATTGTGTCGTACAGCAGGAAACCTATTTTATGCAACAAAACAACAATTGCAACTGCTTCTCTATGAAATGAAGACAAAGCTACAAAAAGATTTAATCATTTTTTTGGCGTTCTTTTTCTTACCATCTTTATTGACAGTCTAGGTCTGACAAGCAACCTGGCCTTTCAAACCAACAAAAAGCCTACTTGTATTTGCACCACCTGCAGTGTTGCATTGATTAAATACAATAGAGATACAAAAAATCATTTACTTCAAAGTATGTCTAGGAGAAATGGTTTTCAAGGCAAAAAGAAATCGTGGTAGGCCACCAAGGCGTTAGTGAGACAATGTTTATGAATGGTCCCGTCTTAGCCTAGAAGAACTAAATGAGGCCACGCGAAATAAGGAACACTGGAAGGAACTGAATCATGTTAGTGCGCCATAAATCTGGTCGATTTGATTAGAACGGCACTCCGTTATAAGCCACAACCACAACCAATAACCACAGCTAATATTTCCCATATAGCTAGTAAAGATGTTTTTAATTTGTTTTTCTTTTAGCTGTTTATTTAGCTTCTATCTCCAATAGGATGCCACACAATATTTGTAGAACTACATAACATCTAAAAGAGGTATAAAAATATACTCCTGTTAGCTCTACAATTTATCCATAAATCTAGTCGATTTGATAAGAAAAATGTCACACCCCGTTGTAAGCCACACAGCCAAAATGTACCATATAGCAAAGGAGTTTTAATTTTTTTTCTTTTAGCCGTATTTAGCGTCTATCTCCAACTATATAGGGAAAACAAAGATGATACAAAAATGCGCATGCTTCTCAGCAGACCGCATACCAACCTGGTTCACTTGTTATGAAATCCACTGATACCCCATAACTGATGCTTTCACTGTACAGAATCTGAGCTGTCACGTAATATTTAGTGCCAGGTGATAGTCCAGTCAGATTGACACTTTGCCCATTGGTTTGTTGGCGTATTACAGTTTTATTGCTTGCTGATGCACAAGGCTTGGTAACTGTGCTGTTAATGCATGCATACTTCAAAACAACAGTACTATTATCTGCATCTCCAGTTGCATTAGATGCCTGAAAAACACCAAGAATATACTGCATCACTGCATGCTTTTACAACTGAAAACTTCCATTTTCATTTTGGTTTGAATGAAATACGGTAAAACCCACATTAAAGAACCTCCATTTTTTAAGCTTAGCCGAGCAAAGGTTCTTAATCCTTGAGTCTAAAATTGCACACTAATTCAGCTAGAAGTGCTTAGTCTTCTCTCAAGGCCTATAAATTAATTTCTTTTAAATCCAGCAACGTCTTATATATTTACTCTTAGTTTTTGAAACTGGAGCGGAGGATCAGTTGCTGTGTTTGGAGGTAGCGGAGGAGCGAGACTACTGTAATAAGTCAAATCGGTTACCTTGATAACTTTGAATTCAACCGAATTTACAGACACTGCCATCTGCGAGATGTGCGGAGCAGCTTGCTTCATAGGAACTGTTGGAAGAGAAACTGATTGACTGCATCATGCTATATGCTATATTCATCAAGACCAGGGGATAATCTGTACATTCAATTGAGTAGCTTGGGCTAGAAACTAGACTATAAAACTGCACATAAACCTTCACAGCTTGAGCCTATAGCAATGTAATGATTTCAATTTTTTTTCAAATGTTTTTTTATGGAAAACATTAAGCTTTCAAGAGTGCAAACATTTGTATTACGTTTCATCAACAAGATTTTATGTCGATTCAAACCATGTCGATAATAGGATAGAAGCTGGTCACGATAAAAGAGCTTTGTATCTATCAATGCTTAAGTCTTCGGGCCTTGCTTGTGTATATGTCAATAGTCAAGAGCCCTGATTGTTTACATATGTTTTCACTTATATTTTGAAGGAGAGATCTTACCATCTTGGCAGCCTAGAACACGAATTCTGAAGCACCTGTGTCCGATGTAAGTTGTCGGTTCTACGTGAAGAAACCTGGCGATTTTGGTTTGATGCAACCAGTTTACAGACACATCTGTCCTTCCTATTGTTCCTTTGAAGACCTAAAAAGCAGTCAACCAAATATGCAGCAGAACAATAAGAGCAAATGTTCATAAGTGATACATTGACAGAAGTAAGTGTTTATGTTTCTGCTAATTAATTTAGGTACAATTTTTGGTTAATCTTTCTGCTTGAATTTAAATCCTGCCTTCAAGTGCTGTTTTCCCACTGTAAGAAGAAAAACGCTGATTTTCTGTGATCCGTGTCTTTAGTAAAACATGATCGTGTGCTCATATTTAACTAATCGAACTCCAAAGGAACTGCCTTTCGTCGATTTAGGCCATAGTTTACGTGCAGGAAACACGGAGTCAGAAACAGACCAGAGAAAGAGACGAGTGTTACGTATTAACAATCTACTGAACTGAACTGAACTAAATACTTAATATCAAACACAGGTATTTAAACTGGAAATATTGAATTGAGCTAAGTATCTAAAATGTACAAATAAGGAAAATAATCGTAGTAACGCAGGAATGACCTGGTGAGATGATTCAATGCAGGCAGGCATGTGTGGGTGTTGCAAATGACCTGGTGATTACGAGATAATGAGATGCGTAGGTAAGTGATAAGAAAATTACAAGAATTAATCGAATTTGCCTAAATGAGAAGGAAAGGCCTACACTGAAGAACGTCTAATTCACTATTGAAGACCTACGATTATCTCTACTCAATTTTCTTTCGTCTTGCAAAGAGTTGTTTATGAAGATATTAAAATGTGTAGTTATCAAGGAGTAACAGCCCGCAACATCGCCCTAAAAGCAATACCATAGGCTAACGGCACAAAATCATTATTGTATAACGTCGCACTGCACAATCCCACACTATCTGGCACCACAGAATCAGAGGTAGTTGCAACAATCATTAAATCATACCATGGTTGTTGGTAAGTTAGTTTCCTCCAATCCTAATTTGACATTAAATCCGGTAATCCAGCTGTCCGAATTCGGATTGCCAGAAATAGCCAGTCCGGAAATCACACGCAGGTCACCAAGATCGATCTGGAACACCTTTGATGTGCTGGTCACGTCAGAGCACCATGCTTGCATTGAATAGATATCATAGTCATTCGTTAATGCTTCTTTGCCAGTTATTGAGATTGCAGCGACTTTGGTCCCCTGTATAGCAGTGAGGTCCGCCGAGCAAGCTAAATATGTTTAAAGAGCAATAACATTAATTATTTTGCATTACATAAATTAAGCCAGAAAAACAGCTCTTTGCATTAACTAAGTGCTTAAAATAAGGTGTTGATCTCATTATTATCGTAATTTCTTCTGTTCTCAGGATTGATATAACGTCCTGGTCATTTCTCTACAATAGCTGATCTGACCACAACAACAACTACCATATTCATTCTCTCCCTTCCTTATTTCATATCCAACACTTTTCATATTATTCTGGCCATATTTCGTATTATTATTCTGTATAAGTAAACTTGGTTTTTGCATCATTTCCACTGTCAGGTCTAGCAAAATCTTTTCTATCCATTTATCAAATCTATTTGTGACTGTCCCCAAAGCTCCCATCACTACCGTTATTACATCTTCCTTTTCATATTCCACACCCTTGCCATCTCATATTTTAGCTGGTTATTATTATTATATCCACAATCAGTATTGGTCCCGAAACACATGTCAATAGGCTCGTTTAATAAAGAATCAAAGTTTCAAAAGCTTTTGACTGTGGAGATAGCTGAGTGGTTGATAACTACAACCCTAGATGTAAGCAAAGGTTGTGAGGCTTGGACCAAACATACTGCAAGAGTGAAAGGATGAAAGTTGCCGGCCCTTTGTAACGCTATCATTCTGTTGCAAAAGACAAAACGAAATAACGCAGTGTGTTCAGAGGACTAGGGTCTCACCTTATATATTAGCCCTAGGCTAGTCACAGGTCTAATATGTGCTAACTAGTGAATGTGTACCTTAGTGAATGTGTACCTTTAGTGGATGTGTCGTTTTAGTGGATGTGTAATCTTGTTATAATATAGCTTTGCGCGGGTCGCTTATATAAGTAAGGATGCAAATTGGGCTCTGTTTACATACTAACGGATCTCCGTACAACCAATTCAGGTCCTAATGATTAGGCCCTAGGCTAGTCACTGGTCTATTATGTGCTAATAATGTCAGCTGCTATTGTCTAATCCGCATCATTACTGAAAGAAAATTACTAAATAGACTTTAATGATCTGCTGTCTATGCCATACAAGAATTGGTCAACGCACCGGGATGCTTGGCATATATTTCAGCACGTATGCAATATTCCTTTGGTGCTGGTCCTCCGATATTCGCTGGCCCTCCGCTAAGCGGATTGATCCTAATGTATCTCCCAATGATTGGACTCTGCAGGATACTAATCACTGGGTCTTGAGCTGTTCCATTGTTTCCGGTTAGAACCTGAGTATAGGGAAATGGAGAACGTTAGTGCCAAGGAATGTTTTTTCATCATTGTATCTATATTACAATAAACAAAAAATTATATGGAGAACTTAGCAAGAGCACGTCAAGGTTACAAGTCATTCAACGCATGTGGAGGAGAAAAGAGGAGCTGGTATGGCATTTGCTCCTGTTGAAACCAAATCAGGGAAAAAGAGCAAGAGGAAGGTCAGCTAACCCAATGTGGACCAGTTAAGAAGAGACACCGAAGAAGATTACGGATGAGCGTGAACAATGAAAGTATCTGGTCTATGATGTTCGAGTGAGCTCGAAATAACTAACTGTTCTATATTACACGAGGGTTTCTGCTCTGCTGAATCGGTTTGTCTTCTACCAGAAACCTTTTTGCGTTCTCCAGTCTTTATAGCTGCTTTATGCTCATTGACATTATTATCAATATCAGCATTTACACTCATTGAAGCTGTTCGGCTAAACCACAAAGAGTCACAAAAAAATGTTACTTCACAACAGTTCTCTTTAAAGAACAATACTACGGGATGGCTTAGTGTTTATCACACACAATCTTAGTTAAGAGAGAAACTGCCAACTCTCTAGAATTCAAGGCAAAGGCAAAACAGGAATCACATGTTGCTGTCACATGAAGAAAGGACTAGAGTGGCAATGCTTGGATCAGCCATAGGCGACGATAGCAAGTGTACGTGCTAAACGTCATCAACAACAGCTCTACGCTATTCAGTGGTTCCTCTGCATAAAGCGCATAAACCCACACCTTGCTAAGATAACAAGTGCATCTGCCAATCAACATCGACAACAGCCCTTGGCTATTCAGTGGTCTCTCTGCGCCGAGAGCTTATCTTGCGAAGATAGCAAGTGTACGTGCTAACCGCCATCAACAACAGCCCTAGGCTATTCAATGGTCCCTCTGGCTTAGCACACAAACCCATACCTTGCATAGAAAACAAGTGCATATGCCAATCAACGTCGACTTCAACACAATCTGATTAACCATTAACTAGCTCTTCTATTTTCTTCAGCTGATTTCATATCTCGTTGCTTGCCTGCATTTTGTTCAGGCATTCTATCATGTAACAAACTTCCATCCAACGTTTTCTCATTACATATACAGATCTATATTCATTTGCTACTGAAGATTAACATATTATAAATAGCCAAGTTACATTGAAAACACTACATAGCACGTTATATTAGCTTGTTTCATATCGATAATAGTCAAATGCCTAATCACCTTGTTTGTGTTGCCATCTTTAAGAAACAAAAAGGGATTTGTTGTCATGTTTGAGTATGATAGTGTGTACGAAGACACCATATTGTTCGTATTTCTGCCATAATTTCCTTGTATCGCGATTGCCGTAACAGCAAGGACAACACCAATGTCAAATTGCAGCCATTGGTTTGGAGTTGAGTCAGTACACCATCCGTTTCGCTTGTTCAGCCTAGCATGGCCAGGAGGCTCTCCAGTATGGCTGGAGGAGGCGGTGATCTGAGAATTGGGCAATATTGTATTTTCAAGTCCAATTGGGTATAAGACTCTATCTGTTAAGAAGAAAAAGAGCAGATTTTATTTCTTTATTATCTTACTAGAGAATGTGTACCTTAGTGAATGTGTAGCTACCTTTAGTGGATGTGTCGTTTTAGTGGATGTGTAATCTTGTTATAATTATGTTGCGCGGATCACTTATATAAGTAAGGATGCAAATGGGGCTCTGCTTACATACTAACGGATCTCCACACAACCAATTCAGGTCCTTATAATTATTATATTTATCTTATATGACTAGCTTTTTAGATACAAACACTCTATTCAAATTTTTTTATAAGAACAACGAAAAACCACTACACCAAGCGACGTTTGTTGGATCAAAAAGGATGCTTGCGGCGAAGGATGATAATAAAATAAAAAGGCAGGAGCAAAGCAATTCAATAAAAACGACAGCAAAATGTTTAACATTCAATTTATACCAATATTTCGTCCTGCCATGCAGGACTTTTTCACTTACAAACTCTGAAGAAGTCCTGCATGTCAGGACGAAATATTGGTATAAATTATATTAAACATTTTGCTGTCGCTTTTGTTGCGTTGCGGTGTTCCTGCTTTTTATAAGTTTACAAGCTACACTACTTTACAAAATTACTATACAGCCATGCAATACTACTGGAACGATACCCGAAGAGTAAAAGGCTATGACTACCCTGAGGGCATTTGGACATAGAGATTAAAAACCGAAATCTGTCTCGAATTACATGCAACGGGAAATGTCTCGATCGAAAGAACTAAAGACATTATTGCAAATACTGCGTGGTATCTAATTCCGGATAGAAGTTAAACATACGGCCAAAAGAAAAGCAAATTAAAAACACCTTTACTATATGGTACATGTTGGTTGTGGTTGTGTAATGAAGTGTGGAATTTTCTTATCAAATCGACCAGATTTATGGATAAATTGCAGAGTTAATAGGAGTATATTTTGATACCCCATTCAAATCCAATGAAGTTTTACAAAAGGTTGTTGCAAACTACATGGAAAGAGCAAAAAACTAATGAATTTGTGCTGGAGTAAGTAAAAAAGATGATTGGAGAGTATCCTGAGACCCTAGTCCAAGTAAAGGAAGATGAAAGATTAGTGTCACCAGATGAGAAGAGATGGATCAACTGCAAAAACGGTTATTGAAGGTAGTGTTGTAAGAAACAAGGAAGAGAGGGCCGGCAATAAGACATTCGATGGACGACCTGAAAGAGTGGAGTGGGAGCTCGCTGAAGGAATTGAGAGAGAAGGTAGGAGATAAAGCAGGATGGAGACTGTCTGTACAGCAACGGGTGCACCCACAGACTACACGGCTCAGGAGATGACGACGCCTCTGTTTTGCTATAGAATAACAGTTGCTTTTCCAAACTCTAAAATTACCTTAATTACCTTCAACTACACCAAATGCTAATGGTTATCATCTGTAAATCAAAGACCAAGGAGAAGATAAAAGTTTTCACTAGCTAAATGTAGGCTGGACAATCTAAATATTTGCTCACCTTTTCCAACAGGGCAGCCAAAAATTTCGAAGCGTAGACAGAATTTCGCATTGTGTCCAACAAGTAGAAGTTTTAAGGGTTTGAAACGAATGAACCTCGATATCAGGACGTTGTTAAACCAAAAGAACCGAATGTGATCACTGTCTCTTGAAGGGGAAACGTGCAACTGAAAATGAAAGAATTGAAGAATTGGAGAAATGCAAGAAATGTTGTCTAGGAGAATACCAGCGCTTATCAAGCTCCCACATATATCATATACCAGACATGCATAATTTTAAGTAGACCTATCAATTTTTGGGAGCTCGCATTTATGAACATGGCTACCCGGGGGGGAGGGGGGTAACTTGAACCCCATATTTTAAGGATTTAGAGAAAAACATACCCAGTTTTATTTATGGTTTTTGAATTGAACTGTAACATGCAAAAGATTGAATAAGAACGCAAATAAACTACAACCAACATTTTGTACTTTTTTCTTTATTAGAAACTTGGACCTGGCTATAGCACTAAACGTTTCATAATTCAACAAGCCAATCGTCGCATTTTAGCACTAAAGATTATTAAGGATTTAGGACAGTAAAGCTAACCAATTTCAATTGGAATCACTGCATTTTGAGACCCATATTTAGGGGTTTTAGAGCTTATGAACCTATCCTTATTGGCGGCACGTCCCCGCTCAGCTATATATAGGAGTTAGCCCCCAAGCATGGCTATAAGTTCCTTATCTATTGCAGCTGTAGAATCAATAGCCCTGCTCACCGTATAATGTCCATGAATGTCCGTGACGCTTGTTTGGTTTCGAAAGGCAATTCCGTCATCACTAATTTGCAAGTAGAACTCTTCAATGTCATTTGGAGGATGAAGAGGATCACCTTGTATCGCAAGACCAGTCACGTGAGCTCGGTTGC
>WUAR02563135.1:0-12874 GCA_015164055.2 Chrysaora achlyos | reverse complement strand
GTCTGGATTAAGTCGTCTCGTCTGGTTTGGGCCATTTTCTTGGAGTCAATTCTGTCATTCGCTCGAGGTTATGTAGGTTATATGCATGTGAAATTTCGCTAAAGTTTTAAAAAATCTGAAATGATAAAAAGATACTTAACTACTAACCTTCTTTTGCTACTTCGGAATCTTTTTTCTTGTAGAAGAAAAATGAAACTGTGATAGGAGAAGAAAACTTTGGTAATAGAATTATAAAATATAATGAATTTCTGGTGAGAGTTAAATGGTCAATATCAAAGGCATTCGGATCGAAGAATAGGTTAGCATTGAGAGCGGCAGTAAGCATGAAACGAGGCACTGCAAGTAGCAGTACATTCGGCAGTGTTGCATCAGCGAATACGTGTGGCATAGCAGCATCTATTGCAAGCCACAATGCAGCAATACATTTGTCTCCATCAAGCAGCGAGTGTGGTATTATGTGGCTTATATGTCGCAAGTAGCAGTATATAAAGCAGGCAGCAACACGAGTGGCTTGCAGCATCTACTGCATACCACAATGCGGGAAGTCTTCTGTCTTTTATAGCAGCGAGTGTGGTATTATGTAGCTTGTGGCTTATATCTTGCAAGTGCCAGTATTTGTTGCATGTTGTCATACAAGTTGCCTGCGTGTGTGAAGCAGTTAATTGTAATACTTGGCTGCATGCACTAAACTGCTTCTCAACCTTTCTCACCCAGAAGCAGCAATTGCAATTGGGCTAGAATGGGGCGGTATATTATTATAAAGATAACGTGCTGGCAAAGGTGTGACTCACACTTCGCTGGATATGCCTTCAATTTCCAATGAGTAAGAAAAAGGCATCAGCTGTCTATTAATTTGAGGCCCTTGACAACATCATATACAAGAACTTGAAAACTATCAAACACACTCGAATACTTCTTACCCAACATTTCAATGTATTCTCTGCTAAAAGAAAACATTAGTCTTTCTGCTATAACAACATCATCAGGATTTTCTTCATCAGCCACAGACGAATCCACGATTTTTCTACAAAATCAAAGAAAACAACGAAATAGACAGAAAGCAACCTCAGGCAAAGACGATGTAATGATTGTTGATAGCAAAAGCTTAAAGAAGAAGGGCTCTTGAACTTGACAAATACAAAGCATCACTATAAATACGCAGAAGTTAGTTGGATAGCTAGTAGAAACAGAGACAAATTAAAAGCTGAAGAGTAAGCTGAAGATCTCTGCAAAACCTTTCAAACGAGATATGTTTGACCTTCTAAAGCACCCCTCCAAAGCACCCCTCCCCCATTTAGGGCTGCCGGGTTGTTCAACGCCTAACCATAACCTAAATTTCAGGGGATGAACAAATCAAATTGTCAGCTTAATGTAACAGAACCCTAGAATATGGTACAAGGTAACAAGAGGGGTGTCCAGAGCGGATGATATAAACAGGCATTCGATAAAGGGCTAGGCCGAAAAATCAGTAAACTATCTTCACTAAACTATCTTCACTCAAGGTATTGGAATTTTTTCTCGCTCTCTTCTAACAATAGGGGTGTTTGCAAAAGTATATATATTCGATATCTGACTGAAGTAACTTCTGAATAGCAATGAATCAAAAGAAAGGCAATTTCCCATACAATTTCTTATTCAGTTAGATATCAGTAATTCCAATTACCCTTTATAATTCTCTCCTGAAAATGCATTCCATTCCTCTGTTAAAACCTGCAAAAGTGTAATAAAAAACCAAAAAACAATTCAGGAAATCTAGTTTCAAAAATTGTAAGTACAGAAACTTTAACCAGCGTTGTAGAAACGATGGTCGATGGAGATGGCATGTATCAAAATTCTTGGATTAAAAAATGGATAATTTCGTAATTGATTTAATCGCTATCACCTTTAGCATGTTCTCCAAAGCCACGGAAACAACTGGTCCAATAACTTTTAAATAACAAGAAACAGGACATAGAGTTACAAAAGGTTTTAAGAAATTTTCTAACGCGAAGTTAAGGAAAATGTGGTACTATTTGGTACTTAAAATGAAAGAGAGGTTTTACGTAACGATTCCAGAACAATCAGTTCGAAATTCACAAAGCATTTTAGGTGTAAAACTGCAGAGCAAAGCATTAATCCAATGGAAATATCACATTTATGAGCCACTCGCGTTCAAAGTTCAGCAGATGTGACGTTTTACCCCCCGGTTTAACAGTCGTTTAGTAATTCAGACATGAAATGCATATTTTGCATGGGGTGTCGTCATGAAAAGAAATCATTTAAAAAATTTAAAGCTTTAAAAAAGGGAACAAGGAATATTAAATGCCATTTGTCCCCTGAAGAAATCCATTTCGTTAGTCAATGCGTGCTGAAAATGTTTCCTAAATAAATTAGCAATTCTCCATTGAAGGATGAAAGGATACTCATAACGACGATGAATCTATATTTGGGCAGAAAGGTCCAGGATGACATGACGTCATTTATCAACATTCCAGCAAGACCATCTATATTGTAGAAATATTCTTCTAACAGACCACCAAGTTGACCCAAAAGACTGTAACTGCAAAAAAGGGAATAAGGATAAGGATTCCGAGGTTCAAACACCGGAAATCGTATGTTAATTACTGGACTTGTAGACTGCGGGTAGACTGAATTAAACCGCAGGATACAGATGAACACGCGGGATGTAGAACTGCAACATCAGAGAGCTCAGTTTAAATTAGCTGGATTGAAAGAAAAACCACATACAACAGTGGATGAAGCTTGCATGTTGAAACAAGCAACTTATATATCAAGTAATTTATGTCAACAAACTAACCGAAGTAGATCAAGGGAAAAGGGGGAGAGAAAGGGTAGAAAAAACATCGTTTACCTGTTGATATGAAGACCATGTAAAAAGGTCGTTGTTTTTGCAATTATTGATGAGTTGGTTGCCGATACCTCTTTGGCACTCTTCGAAACATGCCGGCCTAGAAAAACACAGGGAGTTTCTTGAAGAGAATAGAATCAAATGATAATATACAACATTAACAATTGTTGCAAAAAAACCTTGCATGTTATCTTGACTCCTTGCAGACAAAATTACGTCATTAGCCAATTTTACAGAATAGTGGATAACTCGAAAATGAAAAAAGAAATCAAAAAAATTTAACAGATACTTTCGTCGATCAACAGCGCTTTTTATTTGCATCAAAAAATTGTTGCTTCAGGCCACCTTTACGAGGGCATACGTTTAAGCTTTCCATTACATGCTACGTCTCACAACATTTCATTACTGAATCTGTCTAGGTCTGCTGCGAACATAAACAAATCTTGCAAATCGCACAAGGGTTGCCAGTTGTAAAGACCCCTTTAGGCTTGCAATGAGAATTATTGCGCTATACACTAACCCAGCAGGTAGTATCTATCGTTTTCATGAAGTTGAAGAGCTGGTATGTAATCTTTGTGAATCAGATCTTTTATCTGCGGGCTCCAAAGAATACCAATATGTCTATGAAATAAAATAGAATACCGGTTTTGAAATAGTGAGGTTTTGATCCATGAAATAAAGAAATAAAGATATCCCCCGTTTCACGAAAATTTAACTTTTTAGCCGATCCGATAAAGATCGAGAATAAAGGTTTCTCAGAAAGTGCTTAATATGTAATAAAATTTTGTCGCAATCAAACAGTTGCGATTTACAAGCTTTTAGAGCAGAAATGTTTATAAAGTTTTAAATATCCTCTAAAACTAGAATACCCCACAGCTTGGATGACCAAAATCTTCGATTTTATGCTCCACAGTTACCTTGTTATGCGAATAACTGCAGGAAGAAATGAAGCAACTCTTGAGATCCATGAACAACCAGAGGGACTTGCGAAAAAACCACCTCCAGTTTTAAGAAACGTCTGAGAAACAAAGAGTACATCTTTGATTAGACTAAATTCTTTTTTTGAGCACATCGTAAATACGATGGGCATTTAATGAAAAGACATCGTAAAGATTTCTGAAGACAGCAGCCTGAAGCTAATATAAAATATAATTTAAAATCATAATATAAAAGAGCATGGTTTTCAGCTAAACTTATTACATGAATCACAATTTCGCTTCTCTACCGATACTCTACAACACTCACACTATCACTTATAAATGACGTTAAAAAATCAGTCCTATTATGTGAGGCCTCTTAATGGTTCCGTTCCGCAAAGTATACTAACACTTGTTAGATGCATAATCTAATGGCTAAACGTTTGCTAAGTGCAGAAGCGGTAATTCACGGACGGACCTCTTCCTCGTAAGATTTGGCAATAGACTTATCACATTAGGCGTATCTAATAATCAAATCTAGAGTTAGTCAATAGGCGAAGAGGAACTTTTTAAAAACCAAAACAAATGTCTCTCATTTTCCTCAATTCTGATCGTAAACAGTAACAGCGGGGAAGGACGAGTGATTGAACCCTAGATTTCAGGGTTTCGAGTTCGATCCTCAGTCCAAACCAGCTGCAAAGAAGTGACGACAGAAATTGCCAGCTCTCAATCAGAGGCAAAAAGGTAAAAAGGAAGTACTAGGGTCGCACTGCTTAGATCAGCCCTAGGCTATTCAGCGTATTGCGCAAGAACTCATACTTCGCGAAGACAGCCATTGCCAATCAATAAACATCAACAATTATATGGCAACAGTATGGTATCTATTATTATTCATTTATCATTTATCTATGATAGAAGAACTTTCAACCTTTTCTGCTTGTGACAGACTTCCTCTTCTTGTGATAGCTTGCAGCAACTGTATCAAAGTTGTAATCTGAGAAAAAACGAAATAGCAGCATAGACAAATTTTGTATTTCATTCACCAATTCAATTCTTAACATTTTTAAATAGCCAATCAACGGGCAGGATTTATGACCACGTGATAAAACCCATGTAGCTTGATTGATTGATGGTAAAATTTGAACAAATTCACAGCTAGGTCAAATGAAAAATTCGCCTATATTTATTACTGCAAGTATCTACAATAAGATGGCCTTGAATTTGTCAGTTTTTGAATGTTGTCAACTTCTGTTTTGCCTTCAGTTTCATTGAAATGCAGTCTGTCCACTATTATACTTTGTTGCAATAACATTCATGGATAATTGACTCGAATATCAAACAAAAAAATTTCAAAAACATACAAATTTCGAACAAAAACAGAAATTAGGCCAGAAATTATTCAAAAATTAGGCCAAACATAAAAATTTCATATGTAAGGGAGAGCTAGATGACGAGCTATGGAACTTTAGCAAACAAGACTGGGACGTTTCACGAAAGTGAGTTTAAGAAACTGCATTTTAATAGAAAAGAGTCTTTGGGATCTTTTTGCTTTGGGTTTTGTGAATTCTGGCAATCTTACAGAAGAAACACGAATATTCAAGCTTCAAAACCAGGATAAAACCACGAAGCTCACCTTGAAACGATTATCCATAGAAGGAGCTGCAGAATATAAAGACAACAATTCACATTTATAAGTAAGAAAGATATAATTGCATTAAAAAATTGTATGGCTTTAATAAGAACCAATTATGGTAACAGATCTTAGAGTTTTCAAGAGCCAAAAATCTGGAATTCACTTACAGATGGAATAAAAACACAAAGCCCAAAATAACAAGCAATTTAAAAATTCGATCAAAACTTAGTTCTTCTCTAATAAATGTGCATGTTATTTTCGTAACAAATGATTCGTCTCATGCAATCTCTGAAGTTGCTTTACGTTAGTTTGAATTAGTGTGTTAGTATTGTTATACTATTTTGCTATTTATGCAATACAATTAAAAACGTTTAAAGATATGATTATATTCATTCAGCGAAGGGCTGGAGTTCAATAAAATGACATTGATGAGAATTTTACGAATTCTACGGACGAGCTTTTGTTGGCATCGGGATCGATTAGCATTAGCTAAATATCAAAGAAGTTGTGGAGGTTTTACCCCGAAAAGGAAAGGCAGAGGATTAAATCAAAGATAAATACCTTGCGCATTTGGGGCCTCTGTTAAACCCACGTAGCTTATGAAATTTTCGGTAGTTTCCAAAGCTCTGAAAGAAATAAAGCAAATGGATAGAAGCAAAAGTGAAAAAATCATTAATTCAGCCACGAATATTTCATATTTTCAAGAGAGATGAGCTAAAGAACCATTATTTGCTATTAGGGTGCTAGCAACTTTCATTTTTGCTCGTCGAATGAAATTGTTAGAGCTTAAGCTTAAATTTCTTGATCATTTCAAGGGTATTTTTAGTGTCTTTTATAATATATTCATAGTAAATACTAGAAAAATACATATACACACCGAATATAGGCATATAAATACACGGTATAGACAAATATATACAAAATATAGACATAAACATACTAGATATAATAGACAGATACAAGATGTAGAAATATAGATACTATAAAAAGAGATATAGAGCTGTCTCAGCGGCAGATAACTATCAATATCACATATCAATATACTTACAATCCATGATTTCAAATATTAAGTGTATCACAGTAGAGGAAATTCATTTTCGATTCTTTTAATTTCACAAAAAGATTAGTTACAATTATTTAATTGCCTCAGGTGTATCCTACGGATTGGTGCAAGAAAGTACACATTTTAGCGTAAAAATAAGACTCACCGCTTAAAACTAGAATCAGCAACTATCTGGTCAATAATTGTCAGTAAATCACTGATGTAAGCTTGGCGTTTCGAATCAGGCATGCCATTGCTAGAACGAAAAAATGCTATGAAAACCATGGAAGGAATACATTAATAGTATACACATGTGAACAGACATTTATCAATTCTACCATAGGCTATTCATTCTTAGCTAATAAACTTGATGTTAGATAGAGGTCGAACTTTTGCTTACATTTAGACACAACTGATAAAGGGCGAAGCGTCATGATCCTGTTCCAGGTAATTTTGAGGCAATCCTGGTTTCGAAAACAGATCTGGTGTTCTTTTTCTAGTCAGCATCTCGATTTATTTGGGGCCCAAGATACCATTAAGACATAACTTAAACTATACCTGAAGACGATTAAACCTCGAAACGTTGTATAATTCATCGCTCTTAAGTACATCGGAATTTTTAATGTATTATTTGTTTTGCTCGTATTAACGTATACAACATTCACAACTCTTCTAGCTTGATTGGTTTTTTTTGTCTACGTTCTTCTTTGCGTGAGTATATTTATGATTTCTTAGACTGTGTGGTTTATTATATATCATACCAGTTATGTACTATAGAATCAAAAAATTCATACAAATTGGTCTAGTACAAAGTTAAGTGTTTGAGGATCTCGCATACCTCCCATCCAAAGGATAAACACGTTCAAACTGGGAACAAAATTAGAGACAAAAAATTCGAGGCCGTACAGCCTAAACTTGATTGTGAACAATTAATTGAGATGAAGTTGAAGATGTGGCTAATAGTTGGGTTAAGGATTCATGATTCAAATTTCATTGAGATGAAGTTGAAGATTCGGCCAATAGTTAGGTTAATGATTCAGGATTCAAATTTCTTTGAGATGAAGTTGAAGATTCGGTTAATAGTTGGGTTAATGATTCAGGACTCAAAAAGGCTTTTTTTCATCAAAAGCAAGAAAATTTATACAGTTGATAGAGAGAGCAGGCAAGGCGAATAATATTCATTGCTTCTTACCTCAATAACAGCAGACCCTCGATAACTGTAATTTGTTCCTGACTTGACAGGGCTTTGTCTTGTTGAAGTTTGTCGACATAATTCCTGAAGTCATCGAAGTAAGGCTGTACAGAAAGGAAAACAAATCAGATTTTAGCACTTGTAATTGAGATATACTGCAGCCAATTCGTATAGTAGAATCCTTAGCATTTCTACGACTTCCAATATAAACTAATACCTCGTAACAACATAGCACAATACTATATTTCATTCAGCAATTCGTTTGTTGATATTCTTAAAAAGCCAATCAATGTTCGGAATTTAAGACCACGTGATAAAACCCATGTAGCATAACTGGCTAATGTCAAAATATAAACGAAGTCAAAGCTTGGTCAAATGCAAAATTTGCCTATGTTCCTAGCAAGTGAAACGGATATTTCGTCGTTTTTTGGTCATGGCTGGCCAAGATAAATTTCGCTAAATAAAGTGTCTAGACACCAAGGCTTCGCAAAGTAAGACAAAATAATGGCATGTCGTTGCCTCAATAAAACATACCATTAAATACGCAGAATCTTCTTTGCACAAGTTTACAAAGGAAGCAGTGGCTTGCCGACGCACTTGCAAGACTTCTTTATCTGAGTATTCGAAGGGAAACCGGGTGAATGTCAACACGATCTACAAGATGAAACAGTGGCTTCAGGTATTTTAATGCCTAAGTTAAATGCGAGAGACTTACAAGCGAATTGCAAGGCTAAATGCAACGATAATACATGCAAACAATGCACAGATTCAGAGAGTATATACAGTAAGGCCCCGAATTTAAGAAACCAACATTTCACACCTTAGCCTAAAGTGTTTCTTATATCTATGGTATTTTTCTATTTGTTAGACTAAATGTTTCTTAAGTTTCTTATTTATTTTCTGGAAAGTCATTGAAAAATAGGTCGCAAAAAAGGGGTTGTTTATCGATATATGTTTGTATTGAAAAAAAGAAAGATAAAACAAGAAATAAAGGGGTATTCCAACTTTTTCCACGTAGCCACAGTCCCCAATAGTTGTCTTATAGGCATTACCATTTCGTTAACAGAATCGATAGATGAAAAGAATATAATTCACCGAGGCATTTGTAGATTTGTAGCAAGAATCGTAGAAACTAAAGTTGTACCTTTTCAACCGAAGCAAGCAAATGCTTTTGCGACCTTTTGAAGAAACGGAAGAACGACTGCAAGCATGTAAATACAAACACCATGATCTGAGGGGCCTAGAAAAATAGAAAAAATAGAAAATTATGAACACTTTATAACAATGCATTAAACATTAAAGTATACACGCATTTTGTTGATCAAATAACAAGCAGCACACAAAAAAACAACGTGAAAATTAGATAGACAAAGCCAAACAAAAATCATAATAAATTAGCAGAAATTAACTGCAACACTGTGGAAGGAAAGTCGAAAAAACGCGGCATCAAAACTCTTGAATTGTAAATCACTTACCTCACTCTGAAATTGAGTTAAAAATTGTAACATTTCATTTGTAGCTGTTATAACATTGACAGACTGTCCACGCTCTTCAATGAAAGTAGCATTTTCAGGAACCTAAAAATTAAATGAAGTGAGAAAAGCAATTTTCAGTTGATTTATAAACAGAACGATTGAGATTTTTCGAATCTCATAATAGTACTGTCTCAAAAACAGATGTGTTGTTCAGTCGTTTAGATATCATATTATTGCCTCAAAACCTCTAACAAGAATGCCAACTGTATAGTTGGGCTACAGAGCTGCTGCTTAACATATCTGGACTCCCAATTCGGGCCAGGTTTTGACCCACTCTGTCAGTGGTGTGGCTTCTCCGATAAAGCTTATAGCAGAACGATAGGCAACACAAACCGACAAATTCTTAGAGGCTCTGTATCTGTGGAAACTTAAAGTCTAATTTCATAGCTCTTGCATGAATCATAAAATAGTATTACATCCTTTGATACCAACAGAAATAAGGGAATTCATATATTTCCCTAGTGAAACAGCATCTTTGATTTCCCTAGAAATTCCACTCTCTCTGCAGCTTCTGCCACTATCTCTTCGAGTAGATGTAACATATCGGTGAACGTTTCTAAGCACACAATTGTTAAAAATTTAATTTACATTTACCTTCTCTGACCTCCAAAAACGAGCGAGAACAGCATCACAGAATGAAACAAGTGCTTCCCATTCCAATGCGTCTGCAAGAAAAAATTCTATTTGATTACAATTTTAATCCAAGTATATAGTACTAATAGTACTAATAGCAATAGTAATAATGAAGATCATTTAAATTATAGTGACGATCAGTGGCCGAACGCATAACAGTTTCAGTAATAAATTTACAATGAACTTAATTATTCTAGTTTTTTGGTTAAAGGTGAACTAAACAAAACTGTGATTACACTAGTGGTAGACAATACCAAAATATAGTTATAAGGACAGCTTTAACTGGGCCACGACAGAAAGATCAACCATCAAATATACTTCAGGTTTATAGCAACATGAACTGAGCTCCAATTTCATTTCAAACAGCAGTAACTTCATTTGTTTGTATCGCAAATAACAAAGATAATTACCTTGTACGTTTGTTTTATTTTTCATCGCCATAATCCATTTGTATACTTGTTGAAATGCTTCCAAAGGTAATACTGAAGTACAATCTCTTACGGCAGTGACGAGTGTAGAACGAAGCTCTACCGATAAAACACATCAGGTTTTAACATGACGCCTAGTTTTCACATCTACCATTTTAATCAAACTCAATGCAGAAGATGTAAAAGCAAGGGGAGCCAAAACCATGACCCACTGACAAGTGGAAAAAGTTTGATATTCTGTATAAAACTTATTACATTTATGAAATAATTATATTATATTAAATTATTATATCATATGTTGGACTGTTTTGTAGTTCTGTAACTTAGATAGTTGGTATGAATCAGCAAGCTTGCCACGAATAACTATCTTTAGATAGAGAATTAAAAATAAACTGCGAGATCTTTGATGAACTAAAGTAGAGCGAAGTGTGGGTATTAGTCAAGGTGGGCACAGTGATGCAGGCATCTTTAGTTTTTTCGTGGAAGTTTATTATTGTTGTCAAAATTAAATTTTGGGGTTAAAACTATTTCAATGCAAAAATAATTCACTCAGAATGTCTTCTTTTTGTCACCTGGACAAAGATCTAGTTAAGATAAATGAAGTACGGAATTAGGACCTTTTGGAATCGCGAGGAAGTGCCGGACTTTGAATCGAAAAGGAACGGACTCGGAATCGTAGACGAACGGACTCGGGATCGTAGAGGAACGGACTCGGAATCGAAAAGGAACGGACTTGGAATCGTAGAGGACCGGACTTGGAATCGTAGAGGAATGGACTTGGAATCGTAGAGGAACGGACTCGGAATCGTAGAGGAACGGACTTGGAATCGTAGAGGAACGGACTTTGAATCGTAAAGAAATGCTAAAAAACTTACTAGAGAAATGTAAAAGGAACTCTTCTGATGAATCGTGATCAAGGAGTGAATATTCGCAGCTTCGATGATTATCTTCAGACGGGTCACCATGCTACAAAACCAGATTCTAAATTATCATGGTCCACAAACATCAATAGAAGCTATCAGTGAAAAGGTTATCAACAAGCGTTAAACATAACATTAGAGAAACAGCACAGTTTGAAAATGGACCTAACCTTTTTTTTAAGTTTGCATTTATGGAAAGAGCTTTAATAGTAAGTAAGGATGGCGTTTACAGAAGATTTCGCAATTCTTAGTACAGTGTCATCATTTTAAATTATTTATTTGTTCATACGTTTACAGAAGAGCTGTGATAAGTAAGGGTTACGTTAACAAAACATCAATGTCTTTTGTCGTTTATAAGTTGTGGCTGTGTGAAGGAAATTATTGATGACGTCTTATTAGGGACCTGTCTAAAGGCACAGACCATGGTATGAGTAATAATTGCATTATTTCTGCAGAATCTAGTCCCGGGTTAGCCTTATATGTGGTTCATGGGTGCCTTCTGACAATTTTTCTCGGTCTGTGGCTTTAAACGGGTCCCTGCTATGACGTCATAAATTCTTTCCTTCACACAGTCACAATTCAAAAACGACAAAAGATATTGTAGTTCTTAAACGTCATCCTTAATAACTATTAAAGCTCTTTCCATAAATGCGAACTTTTGTAGGTTTAATGTAAATGTAAACAGAGACTTACCTTGAACATTTTAGTGCCAAACGCAGCAAGAAAATGAGGTATTGCCTCGATAAAGACTTCATCCTTGGAGATTTGCTCATGCTTTAGGAAAGCACAAAATGCGGCCAGAGATTTTAGACAAATAACCTAGAAAAAGTTTGCATATGACTTGCTATAATCAAGCTTGTTAAAAATACCATGAACACAAACAGGCATACATATGTTTGGCTATAATGCTGATAATGCTGACAGCAATGTTTCAAGACATTTTAATTTGACGGGACACAGAGTAGCAGATATTTTTGCGCTCGTTTTGAAAGCTGCACCTCTCTGTAACGTACAAAAAAGACTTAAGAGAAACGGCTAATATTTAAACTTAGAAATTTATTTCCTATACAGTTCCTAATTGTTTAAGAAACAATTTTCGTTTTCGTAGGCATGTTAAATTGCGGTTACATCTTTTTCTCCTTCGCAGCTATCTACTTCTTTTTAAAGCGTCACATTCTTTTTGACGTTCTTTTTTTCTCCAACTCAATCTTCCGATCTTCGAAATCTTCAACTTAACTGCCCATTCGCTTTACTTTCTCTTCACTACTAATGACGTTTTATGTCCGATACGCTTAGTATTAAACTTTCTAGGCATTTAAAGTTCGTCTTTAAACACTCTTTCATACACAAGTCAGGACTCATTATTTAAGATAAATAATATTTAAAAACCTTGAGTACTGAAGGTGATAACTATGCAGGTAAAATAACAGACGCTTAGGTCCACGGAATTTATTCCATTAAAAAAACAAGTTTGAATTGAAGCTCTTATTTTCAAAATATAATTTTTAAATTATAAATTCTTACCTGGCTTGGGTGATTAATAAAATCCAACATAAGCTTAAGATATCTTTCAAATCCATTTGGTCGTTTTGAAATCCCTCTGTCGTTACCCTGCAAAATAAAGCAGACAGTAATGAACCATGAAATAAAATGATGTGCTGAGTGGTGGAGCAATTTGCATGGAACTGCTAACCCGTCAGGTAATACTTCACGTGTAATGCACAAA
>WUAR02563024.1:0-12882 GCA_015164055.2 Chrysaora achlyos | reverse complement strand
CTTTTAAGCGCTTTGATTGGCTAAGTGCTGATTATCAACAAAGCCGCCGATTGGCTAAAACATTATTCCCCCTTGCTAACATGGCCAGCAATACGAACACTAATAAACAAAAAGAAATGAAAAAGTCGGAAAAAAACTTTGTATGGAGTGATGACGAAACAGCCTTACTTGTCCAAGTAATCATTGATTCCAAAACAACAGCCAATGGACTGGCAAACAAGGCAACCAAAACAGCCAATGGACTGGATTGGGAGAGCATAAAAAGTAAATACGAGGACATCACAGAAAGATTTATGGCAAGATATCCCAAAATCAATAGTGGTGTGAGCGAGGCAGCATTTCCTAACTGCACTGATCCAAATTGTTTTAGTAAAGAAAGATTGATACCAAAAGAAAAGAGACTCGAATCCAACTTTCGTAAAGCTGTCGACAGTGGACGCAGAAGTGGTGGTGGAAGAATGGCACTGGGTTTGTTCTGAGATCTGGGGTGGATCACCAGCTGTTGAAAGTGTTCCTTTTGGTGTCGAAAGTTCTACTTTACTAGATGAGGAGGCAGACAACGAAAATTCCGAAACAGCAGTTTGAACGATGATGTTCCTTCTGAGCAAGAAATTGCTGATAGCTCTTTCAGGCAGTCAGATTTGCCAAGAAATGGATTTACCTCTATGTCCACAGAAAAGAGAAATCATTCTTTCCAAGATATTCTTGAAGATGATAGCAATTTTTAATCAAGTCTTTTTTGATATTTTTGAAAGTTTAACTAACTACAAAAAGTAGATCACTATTAGTTTTTTTATCAAAAACTGTTAATAGTATTACAGTCTCTGATTTTAACAGTCTTATTCTTACCATACATGGTAATTTCTAAAAGCAACCTGTTTGATCTGGAACAACTGATATATGTGTGCAGAATAGATATTTATTTATAATTAAAAAATAGTTAACCTGATTTTACATCAATGTTAATTCTGAGATTGTATGTTCTTATACAGGATTACAACAAAAAGAGGTTCACAAAGTTTACATGTTGTTTAAAACAAAGCAAGCGTAGATAACATGAGGCAAATAGGCAGAACTTATGTCCATTTCTCGTTTTAATGCTCCAAACCTTTCATTTAATCATCCAAAAGAGCATTCTATCACCATTCTAGCTGATGATAACTGAAACTCAAAAAACTGCAGTATTCCCACCACCAAGAAAGTCTTTCATAAAAAGTGGGAGTAGTGGATAAGCAGGATCACCCAGGATACAAATAGGTACAGGATCTTCACCATCAACAATGCTTCTTTCACATTTTGGGATTTTGACTTCTCTAAATGACTTGCTAATTGAAGAGTTGGCAAAAATCCTAGCATCATGCACGCTTCCAGGCCATTTGATCAAAACATCAGTAAGGCAATACTTGTAGTCGCATACTGCTTTCACATTGAAGGAATATCGATTTTTTCTATTCAAATAATCTGTTGGATTATCAGTTGGGTTTTTGATGAAAATATGGGTTCCATCAATGGCACCAATAAACTGCGGAAAAATCTATGATACTTATGGAAGTTGCTAACTGCAGCTTCTACTTCTTTCTCAGTTGATGGAAGTTTGATATATGTTGCACCAAGCTGGAGAGTGATAACCCTGCAAACCTTGCGGATGATGATAGAAACTGATGACCTTGAGATTCCAAATGCGTTAGCTACTTTTCTATACCTACCCTCATCTGATAGGTAGTACAATGTTACTGCCAACTGTTTTCAACAGATATTGGAAAACGCATATTTGTTGTTTGATTCTCTAAAAAAGGGTCTTAATTGTCCACAAAGTTCCAAAAAAGACTCTTTTGACATGCGAAAATTCTCTCTCCATTCTTCTGGCACAACAACATCTCTCATAAAAATGTTCCACCAAGCACTAGTTCTTCCTGGCCTTTCCCAGAATCGGCGGTTCTTCGAATGATATCTTTTGCTTTCACTATTTTCGATATTTTTTCTATCTTGAACGAGCTATTGGTTATTATCGACATTAACCGTTCACGTTTTCTCTTATAACAAATAGCAGATGAAACCGCCAAGGCTGCATAAATACTCGTAGTGGCCGCCAACGTACTCAGCACGTAGTCAGCAAGTATAGCATTTGTGCGCGATTATAGTCCCTTTTTGTTTTGCCTTTTCATAAATGTTCAGGAGCAATTCTTGAGCCGAAATTTGCGCGCCACAATTCTTTCCAAAACAAAAGCAGAACTATGGCTCAGACATCTTTCTATTGCCTCGTTTAAAGGTGACTTTTCCTCGTTTCGAATCCGAACAGGTAAAAGGACGAAAAATTGAATTTACACGGTGCCGCACAAGTTTTTTCCCGACAAATTTCTAACTTGTACGCTTTCCTAGCAGTACAAGTTTTTGTACGGATAGCAGGACAAATATTTGTGCGGATAGGCGGGTACCGTGCAAACGTAAGCCTAATCCGTACAAAAACTTGTACGGACAAAAACTTGTCCGGCACCGTGTAAACGGTGCCTCAGTGTGCTTCATACTAAATATGATCACTGGGGTTCTTTGAATTCCTTGGGGGAAGCGTCCCATCTTTGCTCAATCTCTTTTGAGAGTAAGGATAGATCACTGGAAAATGGTTCAAATATTTCCTATAATACATATAAGCCTAGCAATGAGCAAGCTTTATTTCAGTGAACAGTACATTGGCTGGCTAATGAAAATAAGAATACTCTCTTGAACCAAAATGAAATGAATATGGCAAATTATAAAATAAACGGGTAAAAATGAAATTTAGATAGAATGTAAAAGAGACAACACTTTTGTTGTTTAAAGATACTTACCCCTCCCATAGTGATACCATCGATAAGGGCGACAAACGGTGTATTTAAAGTCCCTAGAAGATAAAAGAATTGATGGCATTGAAAAAAATGGATGAATATTAATGTAAATGCTTTAATCTGTAATAAATATTACAGCGTGTAGGTTTTTTACAATGAGATCTGTCAGAAAGGGCGGGTATGCTGGGTGCTACTTATCTTTTTACCTTCGGGTAGCTACATCAACTTTTAAGCAAAATATTGGCGCTTTATGAAGGGTAACATTAATTAAATTAATACTGTTACGCCGTGTAATGCCTTGTTTTTTTCTATAGACTATCGCTACACGAATCTATAAGTGATTTAACGTAAGTTTTTCACTTCTTTGGTTGAAACTTGGGCTTGCTCGAAAGCTTCATACCAAAATGCATGTGACAGACGACACTGAAAAAGGTTGTTAATTGAGCTTCTTTCAGCAAGCAAAATGCTCCTTGCTACAAAAATAAGGTTTTATATTTTCTTGCTGTACTGGAAGTGGGAATGGTCGTCGAAATAAAACATTACGCAAAAATGCAATAAACTATTTCGTTTGTGATAATGCGTACCTTACTTGTAACAATTGTTTTTCCTTATTGTTTTGTTCATTAAGTAATTTTCTCGAATGAATTTGCCATATTTTTATCTAGTCACAAACACATCCAACTTGGTTTTGTATCCATAACCTTGCACTACTCCTCAATATCAATTAAAAATCCTTTTTCTACAAATTTTATAAAAAAGTAGTTTACTCAATTTTTTAGGTTCTTTTATAAGCATTGTAGCTACAAGCCATTAGAAATTACATGACCATCATTTTGATGTAGCAAATATGGGGCGATACCAGTGGAAAATAATATCTACCAATTTTGTAATTCAGCATGTATTCTTCTTTGAAAAATGTTCTTGTCAGAGAATCACCTCGTTTGCCAGCTTCTGCAATTGCTGTCATGAAAAAGTAGAATAGGCCTAGTATTAAAAACAGAGTCTCCTAAGTACAACTAGTAGTTCGAATGCTAAGAAGTGAGAAGCAAACATCAAAGCACTGAGTAAATTGAAAGAAATTGGATGGCATGAGAATAAATTAACAATTAAAAAATAAAATTTTTCAATGAGTTTTTCAATAGAATTAGACAAAAACTGCATTAATGTAAAATTTTACAGGCACACTTAACCGGCAAAATGACATCGATGGACAGATGAAAGCAATTTCTTTTAAGAATAAATCAAATCTTACAAAAAGAAAGATTGTGAATCCGGTTTATCGTGAAAATAATCGCAATATGCTATATACAAGTCGTAGTGTTTTGTTAAGAAATAGCTAATCAATACCAACTTCTCAACATAAAGAATAAACACAAATATTAGCTGAATAATAAGATACACATACACATACGTAAGTACATGCGGCGGATTCCTTTTTGAAATTTTGTCGAAATAAACTTTGATTTTAATTTACTCTGTAAATAGGCCGCTAAAATGGTGAGAGGCAGAAGGCAAAAAAAACAACACAGAGTTAAAAGTTCATTTTTCTTAGTACACTGAGGGTTTTCTGATATGACATATATTTAGCATCTGGCTAAAGAGTTAGGCCTATCAAATAATCATTAGCAGGTAAGTATATTTAAAATGATACTAAGAAGTTCAGAGGCAAAAGAAGGAAGGAGAAAAAATTTCAATAATCTGGAAAATCAACATCTTCCATAAAACAATGATGTTCACTCTCTGTGAAGTGCTTAAAAAGTCTGTTTGCGTCCCCTTTGGTGAATCTTTTACTAGCTCACTTATAGTTGTTAAATCTTGTCCTAAAAGGCGTAACACTGCTGCCAACGTGCTGTTTCTCGCATACCTTGCATTCTATTAAATGGACTACACTGATCGAATCACAGATAAGACTACCAAATATCTTGTATTTCCTACAAGATATGTTTTTTCTAAACCCACCCCCTTCTGACAAGACAATATATTTTCACACCTATCAACGTGACTTACCACAACGATAACAACCCTTCACTATTATCGCACCGTGTATTTGTGCAAGCTTAGCTATAACTAAACTAAAATCTTAGGTTAGATGCACTTCTGAATGCCACAAACGCTGTTCTTTTAACACTCTATTGTGTTCTTCAGAGGCTTACCTTTTCTAACTTCCCCTCTAATATCATTAAGCGCTGGATGAAGTGAAACTACAAATAGGAGGCGGTCTACCCTACCCCGATTATGTCGACCTTCTTGATTAATAAGACATTTTCTTCAATTCATTTTCTTCCATCGCTAATTCTTCTAGCTGGGAATATCTTGAAGTTCAGTAACGTTACAATTCATTTTGCACAGAATTCAATCTTCCTTCCTACCCCTCTGGCTTGACCTATCAGTTACTTTACTTTCCGTACTTAAATCGCTGCAGTATGCTTTATGAGTCAGGTCATGGAAGGGCAATCCATTGGCCGCTGTTAAATATGCTAAGACCAAGATTACCAGCTATGTAGATAAATATATTGAAATCATCAGAAGAGGGGGTAGTATGCGAGTCTATAATTTTTTAGCAACCACTCCAACTGGGTACTCAATCCATAATTAAATGTCCCACCTAGTCTCAGAAATAATGAACTAGGTTGATCAATGTTGCAGAGAAGTCAATCAAACGCCTGTTAAACGTGCGGCAGGAAGGCAACACATTAAATGCAAATACGAATTTCAAATAGCAAAGAGCAGCTCTCTCTCTCTGTGCTCTTTTCTTGTGTTTCCATGTTTTAAAATAAAGTGCCGTCAATCTAGCTTAGGAAAGTCGGAGAGTGAAGAAGAGTGCACTTCGATTCCTAGAAATGTTAATCAACTAGTAGGGCAGTCATTCCGAGGCTAAAGGCACGCCAAGAGATGCAAAAAAATCAACTCTTTCAAGGTAATGGGTGGAATTGTCATTAAAAAATATAGGTTTCAGTCAAGGAATGAACCTGTCATAAATCAAGGATTTCATCAATATTTTGACCGTCCTCTTCAACTAAAGCAACCATTCGAAATGTTTTTGGTAATTTTGTTACGGTTTGCATACGCGGAGACAAATGCGCTGTATGCAGAGTATATCGATATTGGAAAATGAATGCGCTGCAAAACATTTTGCAGTAAAATTAAACAGTGTCTTTTGCTACAGAAAAAGGCTCGAAGTTTTACATGGCCTGATCCAGAAGTTCTGTGTGGAATTTACCACCATTTTTGTTTCGTAAAAAATCAAATTACCTCTTACATCCCCTCCAGCACAAAAAGCTTTTTCTCCAGCTCCTTTCACTATTATAACTTTAACATCATCATCGTTGTCCCATTCCTGTGCAAAAAATATGTAAGAAGCAATAAAACAAATTGGAGTTCTATAAGGAAATTTCCAAAGAAAATTAGAAAAGACGTTAAAATACTTATAGAATTTATAATCTATAATCAAATTCATAAGTTAGATCTTACGCAGGTCTCCGATGAAAGCCATTTCTAAAGATTTGTTGGATGGAGCTTGGTGGAAAATGCATCATAAAAAAATTTCAGGTCACCTTTAGCTGCGGATATATGGTGTGTATCATTGGCAAATTCAAAGCATTCAAGGCTTTTGGTCGATTAAGGGTGATAACACCAGCTCCGCCAAACCGTTCAATAACAACACCAGTATCAATAGCCTAGATAAGAATAAAAGAAACTCTTTGAATTTCTAAAATTGACAAAAAAGCTTCGTTTGTTATTTAAAAATTCAGCATAAGAGGTCTTAACAAACAATTCGATTTGCGGAGCAGCATTTTCTAACTTATGTAACAAGGTTGGAGCATCTCCAGTGCAAAGAACGACATCAACGGCATAGTCAGCATCTGTTATTGTTTTCACAGGCTTACTTCAATTTTCTTATGTTAATAATGTGAAACATTGGTCACATTGTGAATTAGCTGCAGTTCAAAGACAAAAGTCTAGACAAATGCTTGATAAGATTGGGGGGGGGGGGTAAGATCCTATAATAAATCACCTATAGGACACCAGCCCGGATGATAATGAAAACGATCGCCAATGCTACTTATCCCAAGCACTCATTTGGTTGAACCATGGTTCGAGATTTTTTTAATCTCCTCTAATACTAATTATGATTACATGAGGAGGGCCCTCCTACTCGAGATGGATGATTGTTACTGATGTCTCGGTATGAATCAGAAGCATATAAGAGGGCCAGTCCTGGTAGCCGAGACCTACTCGTAAGAAGGCTGGCCCTGTTAGCAAATAATGTCTTTAAATTGCAACAATAAAGACGCAAATATTCCAATTTTACGGCAAATGCTCATAAATTGTGCCCTGTGCATATATTTGCATATTCACGCAGCAAAAACCATTTCACCAAAAACTATCAGTCTTCTACAAGAGTTCAACCCAAAATAGTCATTGAACAGAGGATGTTTATTTCTGTATGGAGTTAGAATAATTGCAACATTGGAAAATCATGCAAACGATCTACTCGTCAAGATCATATTTAAAACGTGTCCTTTAAGTTCTAATTGCACAGCATCTAGTATTTCTGAATGGCGGGAAACATTTTTTGCGCAAGATAATTAAATAGGGATGTATGCATTACAACCAAAACATATCTAATGAATGTATTGTCGAATCATCTAATTTTAACTTGACTTTATAACAATTAATCATTCTAATTAGTTATAAAAAAATGTTGCAGTAGCATTTAAATCTAGTAATCAGTTAAGGGCCATTTCGGCCTAGAAACTAGGATTGGAGAAAAAAACAAGCATGGTGATCAAAATTAGCCCGCAACATGAAACATTATATGGCATCAATAGGTAAACAATTACGCATCCAAGACCAGATGTCAAGTGTAAAGTACACTGCATTGTAACAAAGCTTACAGCGTGGGACAACACTTCGCAAACAAGAGCGTAACCTTTCCTTAACAATTCTTAACACGACAGAAACTTAACGACATGACAAATAAAAACAGAATTTGAATTACTCACAGTAGACATACATTTTCTTTGAATAGGTATCATTTGCTATAAAAAATAAAAATAATATTGATATTATCACTATACATAGCTAAGAATTATATTGAAATATGGTACATTATGGCCTTCGACTATTATCTTTTTTCACTTTATTCAGAATATTATTACGACCTACTGTAACCCTATCAAAATTGTATAGCTAAATAATTAAAATCTACATTATAGCTTGCAAATGTATGTTTGTATGTTCGTATGCTTGTATGTATGTTTGTAACATGATTTCCATTGTTTTCGCGCCCCCTCTAGCCGTCGGAGTTTGATCGTTTTCCTCTCGATCCACCCCTGCGCTGCTGCCCCCACCGCCTGAGCAGTGTCGAATTTATTCTATAATTATCGCTTACAAAACCTCGTTTGAAAATTTTCTCCGAGTTTCTTTGGTCATCAACGCTACTCTTGTAAGCAGTACTCTACCTGGAAGGAATGTTATTACACAACCATTGGAAAAGAATCTTCAGCTGTGATTTCTGCAACAAAACCCTTTTGTGATTACTTTCTATGTCGTAAACTTTGCCTTGCAAATGGCCGCATTCTGACTGGCCGAAGGGTAGGATTACCAGATGGATCATGGACCTCCAGGGATTTAAGCTAACTGCCAAGCATGGACCTGGGGGCTCCGATCAGAATGCTGATGCCCTGTCTCACTAAAACGATAGGCATCCCTTCTCAAAATCAGGAAAACTTTATTGTGTCCAAGTCTTCAAGTCCTGGTGCTGTAATGTTGTAAATTATCTTGTAAGGCTTGATGTGATGTTTCTAAAATACTTGAGGTTATTCAAATGAAAGAAAAGGCTTTCAACAACCCCACCATTAGTTTGGAAGCACAGCAAAATTTTGTGCCTTCCTGGAATAGCTGGAATCAGCTGTTTGTGACCAATGGCCTTTTGATGAAATCCTTAGACTCTACTCAAAGGTTCCCCCGAACTGCAGTAGTATTGCACCCATGTTTGGTGAATAAGGTACTAGACAACTTACACAGATAGATACTGTGTATGTAAAACAAGTTGTAATTCAGATCAAGAAAAGAGAGCAACTAAGCATCTAGGAGTAATTATTTGTCTCAAGGCTCTACCTTTTAGACCTGGGTATGCTACAACCGGAGAAATTTCAATCAAAATAAAAAACCTCTTCGGATAGGTCATCATTTTTACCCTGCTATGAAAGCATACGAGTTGAGAAGTTCTACAGACGAAGAATCATGAAGCAACTTCTTGTATGTGCTTGCTTCCCTCGTCTTAAATCATGTTCGAAATGCCTTGCTGAAGAAACAATGTTGTGTAGTTATTTTCCTGTCCTATTTATAGACCACGTCGTTTAGCTCAGGTCATCCCCTTTAATCAATACATCATGTTTTTCAACAGGACAAATTCGTTTCAACCACGACCCCAAATATTTCACAAACTTCAGCTCGACCAGCCGAAAAAAAAACAAGTAGCCAAACCTCAGTTGTGGGCACCAGGGGGAGTAGAAATCCGCCGTTCTGTGCAATTTCTAGCTGGAATCAGCCGTTGCACTGATTATTAAAGAAAATTGTGCGGCCGGCGGCCTGAAGAATATACATTTGTGTTCACTTTCAGCTAGACTCGTAGGAAGACGTTCTTACCAAATATCTTCTCGCAGTTTGGCAATACTCTTTACCATTGGATTAAGCTTACAGTTGGAATTTACTTTCTTCGAGAAATTTCGGTTATTATGCCCGGTTTATCGTAGTAAAAGGCACAGCACCCGACTTTTACCTTGTCGTCCATCTTTGATCGTTGTTCAAGCGTTCTTTTCGGCGCGAAAGTCTCCATTGTTGTTTGTTGTTGCTGTTAATAGCAAGAAAAATGTGACGTTGCCTCGATTACGCGTGCCTTGGCGTTGTCATCAACCGCTGTATGATCATGTGATCGCCTGCAATACGAAGGACAGATGCAGCTGACTGAAAAAAAAACAAGGAAGTGACTGCTTCCTTTTTGCAAGACAACATGTGAAGAATTTCGCAAATCTGTAAAAATTTACCAAAATTCCGTATTACGTATCATTTTCGAGAAAATCCGCGCCCGGCAGGGGTAAAGAAGTCCGTCGTTCCATCGAAAAAGTGCCAGAATTCCGTATTCCGTAGCTAATTTTCTTCCAATTCCGCTGTTCCGCTGTTCCTGATGACCCCCACTTAGTTAATATTTTCTGACCAGGCCGGTGGCGCTAAAGGCTGAATTTTCTGTTTGCTTCGAAGAGGGCAAAGTAGCACAGGCGTCATGGTGGAATTCCCGGTGGTTTCTCCGCCAGCTGTGGGACGGCCACCTGTCGTCACATTGACCATTATTTGAAAGAACATTCCTGAAAATTCGTTAGCACCTACTGTATAAGATTGATCTTTTATAACAGAAATAAAGATTTCGCAAATACTGGTCATGTGTGATGTTGCATAGGTAGGAAGAAATGATGAAAATATTAAAAATTTACTTGCCAGTTTCTTAAAAAGTCTGAAAACTCTTATCCTCCTACAATAAAAACGATAGTATAAGATAATTGAGCTGCTGCAGTGCAAACAGATAGCTTGTATAAGCAAAATTAAATTATCGAATTCAAAAATTTTCGGCTGTTTACTGTGTTTAAATGGTCTAATCGTCCGATTAGAATCGATTAGAAACGTTAACAAACCTCGCTGTAGCCCATGGCCTGTATGCAAGGAATGGAATTATCACAAAAATAAGGGATTAATCAAATACGTGAAAAATCTATACCCATGTGACAGTTATAGCATTCGAAGGAAGCCATATATTGAAATTGAAGCTAAAAAGTTTTGGCTTTTTGTGCGCATGTTCTGCAAATTACCGATAGGCTAGGTTCAAGCCAATGTCATTAAACAGTCTCTCAAAATTGTCACGACTGAAAGAGGAATAATCTCTCTTGGAATAACAAGAATACCTAGATCCAGAGCTGGATACATAATAACCTTAAGAGAACGTGACTTGGAAGGGCTGATTTCTGTACTGTTCAGGGACCGGCGCAAGGTAAAGGTAAGTAGCTGAACTGCAAGCGAAGCGTGCAAATGTCAGGCTTTAGGGAGCTGGCTTGATGTTTCCAAAATCAGAAAGCACATTTTCCAATCATTTTTACTTTTTCACGTCGTCTTATATTCTAATCAGTTCTGAAATTTTATTTAAGGTGGGAAAAATAGATAGTATAGAAGTAATACAACGATAATTAGGCATCATAGTGTGCGGCTATACCAGATGCAAAAGAACTTTACAACATTCCTATGATTGGCAGAGGAATTGGAAAATGAGTTATTGTTTCTTGTTATCATCCATTTATTGCCATGAATCGGAATTTCCACCAGCGAACAAATTCTAAATCCATGTCTGAAAAAATTAGGGCGCGGGGCTTCAGTTCTTTACAAGAAACAATTCCAGATGTTCGACGAAGCCCTGTCATAACAACTCTTGCCTTGTTAAATTCAATTTTTATGAAAATCTCAATTAATATGCAAAGTTTATATATTTTGATAAAATATTGAAGTAATATTTTGGGACAGGAATTGCGTAGAATGTAGCTGTGATATTGATCTCATATTAATTATTTGATTATTCATTTCATATTCCAGTCAAACCACTGATATCAACTGTGACAACACTCTATAACTTCAGCATATACATGAACTCTAAATACATCAGCAAATAATAAAAACAATAAATATTTAAACAAGATCAAATATTTACAAAATAACACTCTATAGTAGCACAAAAATATAAAACTACACTTCATTCCCTATTTTAGTTCATCGAAAGTAGTCCATTTTCTGCTTTTCACAATGCCAAGGCGCACTTCTTTTCACTGTTCAAGTATTCTTTTAGGTGGTCCGTGAGCGCGATCCTCTCACCGGTCGCAACTCGCGCAGTCCCTCGTACTGTTCTTAAATTAGCCTCTGCTGCCGCCATTCCCCTGGAATAATATTCCATTTTTGTCTACTGATTCCATACACCCAGATTGAGAGTAGTAGGCGGTTTCTGTCAAACGCAGATCATCATAAAATGCAAGGCGTGTCAAATGCAAATCAATGTGTGTTTCTCTACGGTATTCGAGATACCCCTGACAGGTTTCTGAAAAATTCTGCAACGTGCGCTCAATATTCCGAAAGCATTTTCGATGGATATGCTAGAACGCGACGTAATTTGGAATGGCGAATGCTCTTCACTTGCATTTTGGCCCATTTTGAGTTGGCAAAACTCCGCTGTCAAGATGAAACAAAGTGAAACAGTAGTATGAAAAATATCACAATTTCCTCGCTAGTTCTAAGTTGAGACTCACAGAATCACTCTTATAAAAAGGCGATCATGGTTTTTCAGCTTAACTTGCAGAGCAGTTCTAACTTCAGGAAGATTTCAGAGCAGTAAGGAGTGCTGAAAGAGAATGAGATCTTGATATACAAGGGTAGGCTTGGTAATTCAGAATAAGATTTCAGGACAAAATTTCCCATAATACTGCCAAAGGAGGACAAGTTTACCGAGTTGGTGAACATTGATTGTCACCACAAGGTACATCATTGCAGGAAAGAGCAACATTGGCAGAACTTAGGTCTTAGTTTTGGGTTAGAAATGGGAGGCAGTGTGTAAAAAGACTAATCAGAAATTGCTTTACTTGTAGAAAATTGGAAGGTAGAGCATTTAAAACTCCTCCTACAGCTATGTTGCCTAATTTCAGAGTTACAGAATCACCACCTTTTAGAAAAATGGGGGCGGCATTTGCTGGGCCACTTCATGCTAAAGGATCAACAGGTGTGATGACAAAATGTTACATTGCCCTATTCACATGCTGTGTGACAAGGGCAGTGCACCTTGAACTTGTAGAAAACCTTCTTGCTTCTACATTTGTTATCTGTTTAAGGCGTGTTTGTCCAAGGAGAGGCACACCTACACTTATGGATTCAGACAATGCCAAAACATTCAAGGCCACAGCCAAACTGTTGAATAAACTTGCTAAGGATAGTACCGTTGTCAACTTCTTAGAATCCAGAAGAATAACAT
>WUAR02563023.1:0-12595 GCA_015164055.2 Chrysaora achlyos | reverse complement strand
ACAAATAACATGAAAGGATGCACAATGAAAGAATACAGAGTTGAAAGAACGAACAATTAAAGGATGAAAACGTGTGCAAGTTAAGAATGAAAGTATGAACAATGAAAGGATGAATAACGAAACAATGAAAATGATTGCGAGTTGATTAATGAGTCATTAATATCTGATTTGCCAGATACGACCCAGAGACTACCAATATCTTGTGTAATCTTTGTGTTTTTTCCTGCATATATCAAACGTACGCCATACTTAGGCCAAGGGGCGTTAATCGCCTTTTACAAGTTATTTCATTTTTTTTTAAGTTGAATTGTATGTGATTGATAAACAGTTTTTTGCCTTTGTGTAAAGTACCCATTTCTCTTCTCCTCTTCTCCTTACTCTTATGTTCATATTTACCCTTTTCTTAATATTTTCTCTGCCCCCTTTTCTGCTCTTATTACTCTTCATTTTATCCTCTGCCTTCTTCTTCGTTACTACTGCTTTCTTTATTTGTTTTTTCTTTTTGTTAATTTTTCTTGTGAATCCACTCGTCTTATGATCTCTTATATTTTGTAATTTCCCCACTGCTCTTCTTCTGTAATTTCTCTTGTCATATTTTTTCTCTCTCTCTTTGTCCCTCTCTCGTTGAACGGTATTTAACATATCAACTCATCTCTGAGGCAAATACATAACCGGTTTTAAATATTTCTCTAGGTGAGGCATGGGGACTAAATTTTGTCTCCTCGACAGATGCGAAAAAGTTTTATGACATTTGCTTTGTAAGTTACAGTTTTTTAACTCGTTGCTGTCCTGGTGTATCATCTGTGAAAGAAAATCATACGCATACACTTAATTTAGCTATTTTTAGTATATCAGATTGGTGTGTTAAATATTTGCTATTCTATTCTGATCTCTGTTTGAACATGAACATAAACATTGTTGATATCGGTTGCTTCTTCCTCAACTGCCGATGTTGTCTATTTTTGCAACTTGAAAATTTAATCTTGCAGAGTGTTCCAGATTCTAGAAATAGGTTCAGTTCAACGAGCTCAAGAACTTCAACTTGCAGCACAATATCTCAGGTAATTTCAATTAATCAAAACTTCCTGATCTTCTGTGACTATCCAAATTTGTGCGAAATTTTCAATGGAATTGTTCTAAAATTTTCCATTATTTTGGCTTAGACTCCTACGATTTTTGATAATTAAAGTTAAATTGCAGGTAACTAGATCAGAATTACCTTTTTATCTTATCTAGCGGATGAGACTGATATTATGGTAAAGACGAAATTAATTCGTTTGAGAACAGATAAACCGTTGATTGAATCTTCTTGCATCAGGCGGTAGGATAAGGATCCATGACCTTAAATGTGTATCTTATAACTGGAAAAAACTTGAATAGACTATTTTCATAATACAGCTGATCTAAATATAATTTCTTATAGATGCCTCCTCCACAAGGATTCTCTAATGTAAATGCTGAAAGGGAGGTGGTAGCAGATAAGACAAGGAAGGACCAGTCGTCACTACGGGCTCCGCGCATCGAGGTTTCAAATGCCCAACTTTCTGATAGTGGAATAGGTCAAGAAACAAGAATATGCATGTCATCTCCTATTAGAGGGGAAACCGAGAAATTGGCTGAAAGTGACAGTGGGTGCAGTAATGAGAACCATACCAAAAGTGAATGTAATTTTGGAAACGTGGAAAGAGCTACAACGCAATATATGGACCCAACTGAATATGATTTTTTAAAACATGCTGACCTGGAGATGGTTGACGACTCTGTGCCTGGAGGCAATTTATTGGATAGTTTGACGATAAGTAACGATCTTGGTGCTTCTCGTAGCAGTCTTGTAAGTAAATACAAACCAATTGAATGTATTCTTTGTATACTCAATTGGCATGAAGCTTTTTGTTTCATATGTTTGCATTTCATATTTAGTCATCAAGAAACCCATATTCAAATAAAATTTTGCAAGACTTATTACCTGTAGCCAAGTTTGACTTTCGTAGCTCCCAGTTTTTTTTAACACAATTTCTACTACGAAGAGTAAGCTTTCTCACTTAAACCATCCACTAGACTGAGGCGAGGCAAAGTAACTGAAACTCCCGAAGCTGCGAGGCAAAGCAACTGACTGGTTTTCTCTGCACAGAGCAAACCTATCGCATCACAGTATGCGTTTAAATAATTTTACGCAATAACAACAAAAATCGGTGTTTTTTGGTCCGAAATGTCAAGTTGAGACTTGTCGTTTCTGGTATTGCGGAGGAGGCGTAGTAGCAATTACTTAGACTCATGCAATAAATTTATATGATCATTACAAATGTAGAAGTATTTCATTTCTCATCTGTTTGATGTTATATCTATAGTATGTCCCAGCCGACTTTGATAGTACCAGTGACAGATACAGTGAAGACTTTGATGCTGATGTTCGTCCTGCCTCTGCTATCGTCCAAAATAAACAGTTTGGTACAACACGTAAAGCGGGTTGGTTAGTTGTCAAAAATATTCTCATTCATTCAAAGAAAGGAAAGCTAGAACAAGCTCATAACAGAAAATGGAAAAAGTACTGGGTTGCTCTCAAAGGCATCGAGCTGCTGTTTTATAATTGCGATGAAAAATCAGTAACCACGCAGGATTTAGATGAGCCCTCTCATAGGCTTGACATTGATAAATGCATCGTGCAAGCAGTGCCTGAGCATGCAAAATTGGACGATGTATTCAGCCTTAGTACAAAGCATGGCAATGCTTATTATTTACAGGTATGTCGATAGTTTTAGTATGACAATAGTTTTCCATGTATATCTTACTTTGCACTGAAAGCTTTAGCTTGGTTGTTGCCCTGATTAATTTGACTAGCAATGGACACTACTATCCTATTCGCAGAGTACCAGTCAGGTGGAAGTTGAAAACTGGATTCACTGTATTCATTCTGCATCGGCATGTGCTTTTACAAGGCAAAGAGGAAACGGTGAAAACGTTGTCAAAATTTTAATGAACGAAATAAAGGCATTGGGGGATAGAATTACTGACGACGAAAAGCTAAAGAAAATGGCAGAATTGCAGTCAAAAGTTGTTTCAGATGTGCGAAATAAGCAAGCCATTGTGGACCAAGTAATTTTCTTTGAATATTTTTTTATAATATTAAAAATATTGTTATATGTGGTAAGACTGTTGACTGATAAAGGATACTAAAGGATCGGATACAGGAGAAGTATAGACAAAATATTTTTTCGAATTATTTTATAGCCTATAAGACACTTTTTTTCCCACTTATTTTCGAAAATGAGGAACATCTACAAACCCCTGTTTTTGACTCAGAAATTTATAATTAATCTGAGTCGATAATTGTTATTTAATTACTGTCTCTTCTGATTGCCTTCGTATCGAGTTACCTTCGTATTCGTATCCAGTCCTTTCCACGGGCAAAGAACGATTTTGCTTAGAACTGCCGAGTAAAATTCTTTGTAATTTTTTGAATTCCTAAATTATGAAGCAGATCGGGCTGCTTCCACTTTAGCGAAAGATCTTAAAATTGAGGTGGCTAACTAATGAAATATTGAATATTAGTGCAAAATAATTTGGATATTTTGTTTGCTATTTTCTACTGGCATGTTGAGAGTTTTTTTATTGGCAAATTGCAGGTTACTGAGTGGGAGAGAAGTTTGGAGAATCTCAATTTAGACGTTTATCGGTTTCGTTGTTACTTAGCTGCTGTTCAGGATACACCTGTTCCTAACCCGCAATCTCTCTTGCGATGTGTTTCTAGATCAGTAAAACACATACTTTCTAAACTTGGTGTGTTTTCCGTGGCTTCATTTCATGCTTTTATCAGCGTGAGAGAGTCACTGACTGAGCCGCCTTTAAAGCAAGAAAAATCGAAGAGGAAACTGCGAGGAGCAACTGGCTTGAAATCAAAGCTTCTTCAGTCGTTAAAGATCGTTGATGACAAAGTAGTCGAAGGAATAAGAAATAAACACTCACCTAGAGGGAAAAGAAGGTAAATGTTTATTTAAAAAACAAGTATTCCATCGTTACCGCATTCCAAGTTCTGTGGACTGCTCGAACTAGCTAATAAGCCATGTCTTAGGTGTTGCTCTTAATTGTGTTATACCTATAAGTTGCTACAACTACATTTTGGATTTGACGGAAAATTGTTTTTTTCTCCAGCCACGTCCCTCGCCCGACCAATTATTGAATAACTACTAAAATAATCTTCTAGGTCTTCTTTGACTTCCGCCTCAGATAGCGGAGATAACGATAGTGTTATATCGCACTTGAAAGAAAAAAGAGACAGCTGGGGTCGGATCGGAAACTTCTTACAAGTTAAGTTACCGAATAACCAGACAACGATGATTGCGTACCAGAAAGGAATGACAGTCTTGGATCTAATCCAAATAAGCTGTGAAAAACGCAACCTCCTCTCATTTGATCATTTTCTCATGCTCCTGATGGAAGATAACGACCATGGATTAATGGGTATGACTGTTTTTGTAATGAATATCGTAATCGTTAATCTTGAGCTGAAAGAACGAGAAGCTTAAAACGTTATTTGTGTTGTTAATATATAAATATTAATATTTGTGAAATTATTTTGTATGTAGTTCGAAAATGTATGAGAATTTAAAAAAATCGATTAACTGGAAGCGAGACGACCCGAAGATAGATATTTGGCAGTAAATTTACAGTCTCATGTTCTATACAGTCTCTTTGTAACTTTTTAACATAGCTTTAATGTATTAATGTACTGCTCTTGTTTAAGTTTCATTAAGGTAACATTCAATTATTACTTAAACATTTCAGAATACGTCATTCCGCAAGAACCGGATCTGCTTGAAAATCACGTAAGTTGTTTTATGGTCGCTTTATTCAATAATCAAGGTAAGAAATCCTCATTATGAAGCTATCATCTTTTATATATCGCGCCAGAATTTCAGACGTTTCTCATGGTTTAAAACTATCATACCTGTTGAAATTCGATTGCTTTTGTTTCAAGTCTCCTCTAACGTTTTCCATTCTTGGTGATTTCGGGCTTATAATTTTTATAATGTTATATTGAAAATTAAAATTCTAAAAAACGAATTTTCGAACTTTAGTTTTACAAATTTCAAGAATTGTTTTCTATTGAATTCCAATTAGAAATGCACAACATTAAAGATTTGCAAGAAAACAGCCTATGATGTTGAGCTTGATAACCCAGCAGATTACGATGCTGGCTCCTTTGGTATGGTATTTGTTAATTGAAATGTTGCATACCCGTTAAAATTGAAAAATTGTTTTAATACAGTTATAATGGCAAATGTAGGAAAACACCATAATTAAGGAATCTAGGTTTTCTATCTATTACAAGCACTATTTAAAGATGTTGAGCGTTCTTCAAAATTTGTTGGAAATTTTTAAAAATATGATGGCTGATAAAACTGGTGGAGATAGGTTTATTACTGATGAGGTTTTTGAAAAGCTGAACAAATGGACCTTGAGAGAACTGAACATCTCAAATGCTAGATAGAAACAGGTTATTTGGTTGAAAATTCACTACTTTTGTCTAGTTAAATGAAAAAAGGCAAGTAGACAAAATGTTTTCGACCAAATGATATCTGCGCACAAGGGGAGGGCTTGAAAATTTCTACTTTCGCTAGGGCTGAAAAAAATCATTTTGAATCGGAATTTTCTGGATATTATGACTCTTGTTATAAAACAATAAAATCTTCATTGAAGTGAATTTCTGTTTTTCAACCTGAAATTGTAATAAAAGCATCAAATCTAACTTTGATAAATTCTTTATCTCTTTCATGCTCAGCTTCGAAAATATGTTTATCTCACGACACAAACTAACTCGTGTTTGCCCCAGGTAAAACTGACAAGACAAGTGAAAAACTGAGTCGAAATTGATGACGGTATTATATTCTTTCTAGGGCTCAGTCTAAATCGGCATATTGATAAAAGGGTGCTGGTAAGTTGTGTTGAAGAAGGAAGCCCTGCCAAGAAAGCAAGTAGGTATCTAGTACATTCTGTAACGTCTAATATTTAGTAAAAAGCACTGCTACTATATCGTGGTTGACAAATTCATTTGTATTTTCATTTGACACATTTTTGTTCACAAATATTGAAATGACGACAATATCAATAAATTCCTTTTTTTCTTTTAACCTACTTTTTTATTCTTGTTAGCTATTCTCGAAGGAGATGAACTCTTGATGGTAAATGGGAAAAATATACGAGGATCTGACCTTCATCTCGAAGAGATTGAGCAAATTCTAGAAAGTAAGCAGTTCTAAACCATGCACTGAAATGGCTAGCTCTACCAACTTTGGGAAGAGCAATATTAGCTTTGTCAATATTATTTTCAAATGTTGTATCATTAAAACATATGTCTGAACGGGGAATTTTCTTCAGTTCTTATCAATACTGGTAGTAAGTAGATTTTGTGTATAAAATCGTTTTACTTCGCAGCTTCTCCCTCGGTATATCTGCAACTACTTTCAAGTCGAGTGGACGATCTGAAAAAGACCAGACAAACAACAGAGAATCTAATCTCATTCCTGGTCTGTCCTCCTCCACCTAAAACAAGGTAAGAACTATTGAATAATTAGGCTGTGTCTTCAGGTATGTCTCAAATGTTATTGTGGGCACACCCCTTATGTTATCTTAGTGATTATGGATAAGGTATTAACTTTAAATCTATTTCCTCCAGGGGGTGCTCCATGTAAGCATTATACAGCTGATCCCCAAATCCATTAACGCATAATTTAAGTTGCATCGCTCTAATTCCTTATTTGCTTGTTCTTCGTGCCGCTGAAATTTCTAGAACATTTCCCAAATTGAAATGACGACAAATTGCTTGATGATCTGCTCTTCTTTGCACTGGCTAATTTAACTCTAGAATTATCGTCTTGTCGGGATATTTTACCTGCCTTACGGGCTGTTCGGTTCTATGCTCGAATTTTCTATTATCAAAACGGAACGGGAAGGGGCGAGATGAACTGATGGAATTAAGATAATGAACTAAAAACTATAAATTGCTATAACGATACAATCCTATCAAAACTTTGAATTCCCTTCCCTTGAAGTTTATCGGCTTGTATTTCTCTTCCAGTCAATACGAGATCAACGAAGATATCCTTGACACTTTGATTGTACCGTCTCCTTTAGGTAAGCAAGCTGGAAATTTTGTGTTTTGTTTTTTTATTTCTATTTGCAATTCAAGTTAAGCGTTCATTCGTTCAACTAGGTTCTTTTTCAAATAAGGAAATCCTATTTTTAGATAGCCATGACTCAGTGTGTTGTTGATATCATTTGATGTACGAAGAATGAGTTGCACGCACTGGCTGCTTTATAGACCCATAATTTGATTAATCATATATTATATATTTTGTAAGAATATGGACAAGGAGATAAATGGAAAAATTCAGGGAAACAGGCGAGGTTCAAATATTTTTGGTACCTAAATGTTTTTATATATAGCTTTGTAGAGGTAGGAAGTTGTACCCGTTTCTTGCCAAAGCGTAACAATAGGCTTCACGGCGATGCCCACAAATGTACCAAGTACACCACTGTGTTACCTAAAGGACTTATTAATTCAGATTGCTTAGAAATAACCTTGCCAATGCTTTTCTTGCAAAAATCATACTTTTATGGTAACCTTTTTTGCTACTAATTTGAGAAGAGTTGGAGATCAAAAATTCAACTGTGAACGCTGCAGTTCATATAATATTTTTCAGTTATAAGGCAAGTTAGCAACCATAGCTCAAAATTTGTCACCTTTTTACTTCTGTAATACTTAAATGAAATGTTCTCTAATTGTAAAAGATAATATTCTATATCTGCTAACTCACTGTACATCTCTACTAAGATCGTGTAACTCGGTGATCTTTAAATGCTGATAGCTATCCTTCACCTTCCTCTGCCTTTACCTGCAGTTGAACAGAGGCTTCCTCTTTACAATTAGCTGGTATTGCATACCTGACATGCTTGGCATGCGGAAAATGTAGACTACAAATTGTAATATGGTGCTGCCTTGGACAATTGATAATATAAATACACAGCTTCGTTGGAAAACTTCTTCCATACTGCTGGCAACACTCACAACCAGAATTAGGGTATTCTTGAACCAAGTCATCTTCTTCTGGATAGGCCTCGATGTATTTTGTTCGTATGTCTTCATACTAAGATTGAACTGTCTCCCTGTCTTGGCCTATGGCGATTTTTTCAGAACTATAGTCTATGCCCCTTTTTAAATTCAATCTTTCTCAAGTACTGCAGCTGGTTTTGTCTCTCCTCTCCTATATTCCTTTTATTTTGGGTAAACCTTTGTCACCAAAAGAGCAGGAACGAGGTTCCATCGCATCCAGATCAATTGCTTGTTGATTTATTTCATTTTGAAATAATGACGGTTGTTCATCATCGAAGGTCTGAGAGTCATCAACCAGATAGCTATTTGATGAGCTTTCAATACTTTGAGATATGCTGTTGACCACAGGCGACACTGCCCATCCCTCAGAGCATTCGTCGTACAACGCCATTGCTATTCTCCCTCCCGCACTACGACGACTACTACCCACTGCTTTTGTGAATGTAGTTTTGATGTGCTTAACTTTAGGGGCAATTCTTTCCCTTGTGAAAATAGTAGGGTTTTTAGTTGATTGAAATTTCTTTTTGATACTGTGCGGTTGACTGTGGGTATACACGCTCTATACACTTGTTCTTTATTGTCTCTTAGTCTAGGCACATTTATTGTTTTCGCGGCTTAATAGTCAATAATGCGTTGCATATTTTCTTTTTCTACCCGAGTAAGCTTTTCATCTTGATTCTTAGCAACATCTTCATCGTTTCTAGAAGTCTTTTGGGTCTCTCGGCTCATTTTTCTCTTTCGTTCCTTCTCCCTGAGTTGACAGATGTACGTAATCCTTTCTTTTTCACATGGCTGTTTTCCTTTTACTCACGTCACCGGAACTTTTCTTTTGGATAAGGATAGAATACGTTTTTATTTCGTATTTTTATGTGATTTCGTTTTCCCCTGCTTGGCTGCGTATCGCACAGTGAACAAGAGTTAAAGAGGAATTACTGAAATTGAACATCCGTTTCCGCGATTAATATTCTTTCAAGATGATTGTGATCAATCGCAGCTCCTGTGTCGATTATATACATTGCTTAAGATTCATTCTGTTTTCAGTTTATCCTATTATTACTTGTTTTCCTCTTTTAATTGCTTTGATAGATGCAATAATTCCATTGCAACTCGAAGGGAACTGAACAATAGTTCTATGATCATCAGAGTACCCCATTTATTATCACAATGCTTCATTTTTAAGTCGAAAATAGCTTATTAATTCCGATTGACTTCCATTTCTTATCAGTTGTTTATTTTGTCATAAAATCAAATAATCAATTTCTTGAGAAGTTTATAGAATGATATAGCAACCTTTTTGGCACCGGTCTTCCAAAAGTCGGATTCGGTCTCTCGTGTTTTTTGGCTAAGCCTATTTCACATTTTCTTTTATCTAGATAACGACGAAGATGATGCTAGAAGCTCAAGATCAGATATTGCCAACAATACTCAGGCTCAAAATCAGGATATTGATGCTCTACTTAGCGTAAGTAGTAGGGAAACTGGTTTAAACTTTCCGTACCGCCTTTACTAACAGAGATTGCAGAATGGTTAGAACGCACGACGCTGAATATGCGGGTAGACGTTCGAGACTCGGTCCAAACCTTTTGTGAAAGAGCAACGACAGAAATTGCCAATTTTTTCTATAATTCCCGTCAAAGGCTAAAAACAATCATGACGTGCGGTCCAATTTGGAGGAAGGACTAGGTTCATACTGTTAAGATTAGTCCAAGGCTATTGATTGGTCTCTGTTGCTTAGTTTATGCAGCCCATACCTGGTAAAGATATCAATTAAATGTGCCAAACAACATCAGCAGCATTGAAAACACTCTGGCATAAGCATCGGCATCTACCCTTGTATATTCGTAGTTGTGGAATTTTTCTTTTTTGCCTAGGCTTCCTGAAGAAGGCCAATTACTTGTGTAAATTTTCAAGATACCCCATTTTATTTTTTGAACAGAGAGCTGAAGAAGTAAACATAATGACACGACAGATGAAAGAAATAGAAAGTGATGTACCGCGCGTTGTTCTGAATATCAAGCCGGGTCAAAGGCTTAGAAAAATTGCTGTTGAACTCCTTGAAACTGAGCGGACATACGTTAAGGTATTAACATATTTTCAGGCCCTGGTAATTATTTGCATAACAAGTAATCTGCTTCGATTTCGTATCATAAGCTATCATAACGTGATTACATTTGGTTTGATTCTAAGAAGAAGAATGTCCGTACTTATTAGCGATACCCTTATTATATTCAAATATGATCCATCCCTGCCTATCATATTCTATAATGATTCGTCCCTGCCTATGCCATTCAAAGGGATTTAAAGAGCTAATGTACATTGTCGATGATTCCTATCTCAAAAATCAAATTTAGTTTTCACTGTTAAGAGGAAGATTCTTGTAGATAGAAATTTGTTTATGTCTATCAGAAGTCTATTTCATAATTAAAGGTATCATGTTTTATTTTCAATGCAAAGGAATGGTAAATAGCTTAATAAAAACTGCTTTGTTTGATGCTTTGTCATCGATGTTTTTCTTACAGATTTCAAGGGTGCATCTTGAATTTCATATACAACTGTTGGATTTTATTTTTGTTTTGTTTTAGAACCTGAGCATTTTATTAGAACGATATTTATTACCACTGAAAGAAGAGAATTTTCTCTCTAGAGATGAGGTTTATCTCTTTTTTAATAATTCCCTTTTTATGCTTTTATACATCGCTTTATTCTATCTTTCTTCATTTTTGCCATGCATGTTTAATTCGCTCTGCACGTGATAACCTCTTTAAAAATTGTAAAATAATTATTTGTATTGAATTAGGGGTGGTAGAATCATCCACCGTTTAAATTCTCGAAAAAGGTGACTGACCAAAAATTTGCGGATCTATTTCTCTAATGTGCCCGGAATTTCAAGAAGTTTTATAAATTTAAATGTTAACTTGTTATTGTGAATATCATCAGCAAGTAATAAACAGTCTTTTTTACAGATTGATACTCTAGTCTGTAATGTATCTGAAATCTTCGATTTTCAAGTGGCGTTTCTTGATAATTTAGAGGTGAGAAACACCAAACATGCTATTTCGAACGATCGTCTTCTTTCACTTAATAGATATTCATTTGAGCATTGGTTTTGTAAATAAGAATATTGTACATGCTAAAATTTTCTTTCTTGAGCAAATTTTTCATCACAAAAAGAGCTCTAAAAACTGTTTGTTGACTTTGTCAGATATCAAACTGGACAGAACTGTCAATATACATTGATTTTTGTATTGATGTCTGCACTGCAGAGTTCTATTTGAGTGTGGCCCTTTTAACCGACAGTGAATTTTTGGGTTACTGTTGACATCTCATAGAATGCAAATTGTATTCCTCTTTTAAAATATATACTTTTGCTTCATTTGCTAGGAAATTATCCGGACAGACAAAGGATTTCATAAATACGAAGAGATATCTCAGTTTCAGGTATTGCTCAAATCGATTTTGCTAGAGGATTGCTAGAGGATAATTGAGTCTGTGGTGTGTTTTCCTGCTGACACTCTCTGTAATATAAAAATTAGAGAATATAACAGTCAAAAGCTGTCACGGAGTTTGTCTTTCTTCGTAAGGTCGGCTCTCAGCTCGTGAACCAGGCTGAAAACAAGTTTTAACTTAGCCTTGCCATTCACATCTAAGAATTTTAAACCATTTTTAACATACCGTGTTTTTATCAACTGTTGAGTAGAGAACCATTTAAATGATGAAGGTAACCCAAACCTCCAAACGCTGTTCAATGTTTTCCATTGAGATCTATTTAATGTCAAGTTGTAGTTTTTACATTTCTGTTCTCCTTTAAAACTACTTAAAATTTTCATATACTTGCGTGTAGAATGTTCTGTATGGAGTTGCAGAGACCTTCCTTGAATATGTGGACAAGCTAAAGCTTTATAGTACATTTTGTTCCTGCCACTCGCGAGCCGTTAAACTTCTAGAACCTGGTAGGTATTTCTCTGTTCACTTCTTACGTTGTTCACTTAATTCATGTTCAATTAACGTTATGATATTGCTTCGCTACATGGTTCCATGAGATGCGCAGTGCATTCACGCCAGGATCAGTTGTGATACGTGTTGTGCAAGGGAATGTCAAGGATTAGGTAACTATAGGCAGGAAATGAAGAGGAAGGCATCATTCTAGATTTGTCTTGGTGAGTTTTCTTGGACTTGCACAAACTTAACTAGGCTATACTTTAAACTTGTTTCTGTGTCAATTTTTTTCCTCTATATTTTGAAACTTATACTATATTTTGAAGTTGACTGCCTAAGATTGCACAGGCACTGATCAGACCTCAGTAATTAAATGCCTATGCTAAATTATGTGACAATACAATCTAATTCGCATGGTCAATCGATTATCTGAACACTTCTGGCCTACAAAGAATCAATCAGAATATAAGTAATGAATTGTTAATTACTTACATGCATAATCTTGCCTAGCTCCCATCTTCTCTAGCACTCTTGTTTCAAATCTCGTTT
>WUAR02562912.1:0-12887 GCA_015164055.2 Chrysaora achlyos | reverse complement strand
AATTCATTATTTTTCGCCTGCTAAAGAAATTAAATTGTTGTAGTGAAACTTTTATATCTCTAAAATTGCATGATTTTAGTTGTAACAAACTACGCGGTTTTACCAATAAGTTTTCCATCACAGCACACAGGGTCCTTCATTCTACTACCACGCGGTTTGGTATGTCCTATTTTTTGACATACAACGCCCAAGCATGAAATGTTCACCTTGCACCAGGGCCATTGATAAAACTGGCATGATTGGTAAAACCCCAATCTAAAAAGGCTTTTACACTGACTTTCACAACATGTTCACTGCTTAACTTAAGATTAAATACAGCACACGAAAGCACCAAGATTTATGCTTGATGTACAGTAAAAACCCGCATAAAAGAACAAACTTTTTTCATAACCTTTAGGCTAAAATTTACTAAGAGTTTTCGAAAAACAAATTATAAAGTGCATCGAAAACTAAGAGTAAAGATATAAGACGTTGCTGGAGTTATAAAAAGGAAGTAATTTATGGGCCTTGTGAGTAGACTAAGCACTTTTAGCTGCATTTGTGTGCAATTTTAGACTCCAGGATTAGGAACCTTTGCTAGGCTAATCTTGACAAATAAAGGTTCTTTTATCCGGTTTTACTGTAGTTATGATCGCTAAGTTAAGATGGTTGGCACTACGTAGACTGCGCATGCATACTACTTCGGCTGCAACTTATTGTGAAAAAACTGCAAAATATTATTTTCTTTCTAGCAGCTAGCAACACTTGAGAGTTGGTTTTAAAACTGAAATGCCAAAACTGGTTTAAGCTATGTGTAAACGTTAGATCTGAGATGTCCATTTCAATAAACTATTGAGTACAAAGCGGGGCATAAAAAGTACTCCAATCGCAATAACGCTGTGGAATACTACTACTTGGTAAAGCTAACACTGGAAACACAATTATAACTAATCAAGAAAAATTCTTCGACTAAGTATATATTGTTGGCAAAACCAAAATGCAGCAATTATAAACCACCACAAAGTCTATTTGTATCAGTGGGATATTAAATTTTCATAAGTGTCTAGAGCAAGGTTGAATCATGCAGTTTGATTTTGTATTGTAGTTTGCGTTTCGAAAACAGATTAAATTGAAACAAATTTGATAGTTAGCAATTCCCAAGTTAAGTGCATTTTAGTAATTTCATTTTTAGAACTTTGGTCATTGATGACGTCATAGCGGGCAACCAGATAAAAGTTACCGAACTAAGACAAGGTCTGTTGCAAATATCTATAGCCCATTAAAGAACTTCAATGACATGTCCCAGAAGGAACAAACATAAGCAGAAGACGCATCATTAACATTGATACCCTTCTTCAAGTCACTAGATGATATAACAACAAGGAGTCAGGAGATCCGCACAAGCATAATGGAAAGGAAGTGCAGTGAAAGTGAAAGCGCATGCCGAGGCTGTGGACATCCTAAAGAACAGCCAGGATAATGACACTCATTTATGTCAATGTTCTAAGTGCTAAATTTGCTTCTTCTCTCTCTACGACTCCTGCTATCATCGGTGTAGGATTGTTATGTTTTTGTTATGTGTAGTAGCTATTGGGCAAACTACGGTATATCTTACTATAAGTGTGTTTTAAATTAGATAGTTGATGTAAATTAGCTAACCAGCTACTATCTAACCAATTGAAAATAAAGTATGTGACAATAAAAAGAGGAAGCATCCATTCCATTGTCAACCACCGAGAAGGGTAGTTGCCCCCATATTTAGGGAAAACGCCACTTAAAGAACCCTTGTAAAGATAAGTGTCATTGAAAGTACCTTTTCTATCTTGTGCCCTCCACTGTCATCAACGTACATATGCCTCTTGTTTTTACAGAGGTTTTCCTAGACAGAAGCTTGCATTTCAGTAAAGTTGGTTGAGGAAAAGGGCGATAACAAACAACATGCCACAAACCTGTTCGTCTAAGAAATCAATCAGTCGATTTTTCGTGCATTTTAGTCCAGCATCTTTTACCATCTTGTATATTTCCGCAAAATCAGATTTCTAAACGTAGAGAAAAAATTTAAATTAAAAAAAAAATACTATTTGGCAATGCCGTTAATACCAGTAATAAATTAAGAGACAGAGCAAAAACTGCGGACGCATGCGCGACAAATTACAACTGCTCTATCTCCGAGCCAACTTTTTGAATAGTGGCAACAACTGATGTTATATTTTTTAGGAATGAAACCATTGACCTCTTGTCTCTAAAAGCTTATCTATTCAAACATGAGCTTAACTAAAAAAGCTTGACGACATAATTTGACGTAATTTCTGCTTTGTCATATTGAGTCAAAACAAAGCCCCTCCTTTACCCCCCTTACCCCCAATTGAACTGAACGATAAAGACATATATAAGCCCCCTTCTTTCCGCGGGTTTAATGAGCCTCGTCATCATGTCGAGCTTGCTCGGGCTTCTTTGACTCGAAAACGCCACCCATCTCGATCTTCCATGGCAGCAGGCAGTTCATCCGGATTGCATTCTGTGTCTTCGCAAAGTTGATCTATATACGTTTTGTGGGGACGTCCAACCCTCTGTCGACCATGTTTTGGTTTCCACAGAAGTGTGGAGCTGATAAGTTCTCTTTTGGACCTCCAACAATGTTAATGAGCTTACTACAAGGTATTTGAAAGGAGAGCTTGAGAGTGACTCAAGGTCCCGCAATTAAGAAACACGATTTTCAACTTTGGTCTCGCAAATTTCTTTACATCACTATGGTTTTGATTGGGGGTTCCGTACCTGGCCACCTCGGAAGTGGCAAAAAAATCAAAATTTTGGCTCTCTTGTCTGAGTACCTGACTCTCTTTAAAAATGACAGAAAAGTTAGCATTTGGCTTTCATGTCTTATCCATCAAAGACCCAGTTTATCAAAGACCCAGTTTTCTCGAATGCTTGAAAAGAGAAATGTTGATACCTCAAATTCCGAAGCCAATAGTTTCTTCTAAGGAGTTTCTTAATTGGAGGGCTTCACTGAAGTGACAAGATAAAGACTTAGCATAAAGATAAAATATACCTGATATGTTAGAACATTTTCATATAATTCTTTGTGATTTTTCATGAAACTGAAGAGCTTATCAAAGAGGCTTTCTTCCTGTGAAAAAAGAAAAGAAATAATCAGTTACAGCTTTCCCCCCTGAAATTCCCACATGATCCCATGATAAGCAATGTGAAATACAACCTTTCCAGGGGTAGGTCCCTTCAGGAACTTTGTGCAGTTTCCAGGATAAACAGTCAGGCTTAGAAATTAAGAAATCCCTGACCAGGAACTTTTAGCCTCAGACGTTTTAATGAAATATTAACCGTTTGCTTATCAGGAATGCGAAAATGCTAGATCTTATATTGGTCAGACTAGACTGTCATTTTCGAGATGGCCAGATAGTTAAGTCGCAATAAAAGCCAAGATAATGCAAAGAAACTCGCGAAGTTTTAAATCGTGTCTTTTAATTGCGGGACCTTAATTTACTTGCAAGCTGCTTAGTAGGCTCATTAAATCCCCTGAAAGGAAGGGGTTTATATAAGACTTTAGCGAGTAGTATCAGTTCAACTCGGGGTAAGGGGTAAAAGAGGGGCTTTTTGCATAGTTCAAAGCCCAATATTTCCAATTAAACAAACAGTTGAATCTTATCACTAGAACAATTTCTTTACACTACATTTCGTGCTGAAATAAGTCGAGAAAGTTGCAAATAGCGACAGAATTTGTCTGGTGTTGTCAAAGGTACAAGTCAGTCAGAAGAGTTATCAGTTATCAGATTTTATCAGTTATCAGAACGTGTCACTGATCAGATGTGAAATCTGAAAATCAGGACATGTTGTGGCTTAACAAGGCATCCCTTTAATATTTGTCAGTTTCACCACAGATTTAATCAAAAAATTTGTCCCTTATTTTTAAAGACAGCTGAGATTACTATTTTTAAATGATTCTGCAATTAAATTCTGAAATTTTTAGAGGGAAAGTGTGAAGAAATGGGAAACAGGATAGCTAATTATAAAATTGTTTCTGATGCATTAAATATTAAAAATGGAACATTGAACAAGAAAGCTAGAAAATTATAAAAATACTTCATACATTATAAGCTCGATAATATAAAACAAAAATAAATAAATTATACAAAACAACTGCATTGAACAAAAAACCAAAATTGCGTATTGGGGAAAACCTCACCGCTCAGCGACCAATAACATTTTTAATATTTTTGAATTAATTCATTTTGTTCGCTTAATGTGTTTATTAAAAAGAAACAAGTGACTAAGACTCAACTCGCAATATAGCGAATGAAAAAACGAGATTAACAATTCTCTTATATAAAACCAAAATCGTATTTGTCCAAATATTTAGAACCATTACAACTTATTAAACTGCATTTAATAACTGAGACGGTGCTCCATTTTGTTATAAGTCTTCGCGATCTTTAATAAAACTGAGCATCTTATCAAAGATATTTTCCTCCTGTTAAAGAAAGAAACGATTTGTTTAGTTTTCAGACTTTTTCTAAGAGTTGTCAGCGAATTATTTAAGCTATTCTTTTTCATAACATTAGGCCGTATAGCTTAAATAGGACGAGGTCTATAAGGTGTAACTTTAAACCGTATTTTTGGACGTTTAAGGTGTAATCTGACCGAAATATAAACTGCAAATTATTACATGTTTTGAGTTGACTATAGAGAGGGGGTGTTTGGGGGGGTCTGGAAACCGTAAAACCGCTCAAAATTTTCGCAAAAACAGTAAAACCGCTTAAAATTTTCGTAAAAACCGAAAAGCCGCTCAAAATTTCGAGTAAAACCGAAAAAGCTTATAGAAATATGGAGAAAAATATGGTCGAATCCGCGTAACCGTAAAACCCAAACACCCCCTCTATACATGTCCTGCTTGGTTGCTCTCTGCCCAAGAAATAATTTTTGAAAAATGGGTATCATGTCATAGACATAAATACATCAACGGACAGCAGAATACCAAACGACATGCCCAAACAGATATATAGCTTCACCATCAGTTTTTTACTAATAAAAGTGTAACTTTCTTGCTTATGCGATCAGAAATATTGTGTCTTACTTTTATATGTCTTCATGTATTTGCACGTTTACTGGTTGGCTGTGGGCGACACTTAGGACAATACGTAGGTCTTAAGTCCGCCTGGCAAAATTGTTGCGCTCTTTAGTGCAGTGGGTTAGTCTGTTATCTTTTGGGCTGAAAGGTCCCAGGTTAGAAACAAGACCCAAGTGGAAGGTCCCAAGTCTAACAATCTGAGGGAGCCCATTCATGATAATATAACTAATTGCGCGAGCGTAGCGAGGGCTTACTATTAGCAAGCAACCGGGTTTTAGTGTCTGGTCCACACATATTTTTATTGTTATCCATCGCTAACGGAAGGTTACTTCTAGTATACATATATTCACAACTTATAGGTTGCAGATATGAATATAATATGAAAAATGCTCACTTCTTCTACTATTTGGGATGACTGAGATTGCAAATCATCATCACTTTCAATTGGTCCTTCAAAAGTTTTTCGCCTCTGGTTATCTGAACTGGAAAAAAGAATAATGATTCTTTATCTTGAAGAACGAATGAATTATTATTGTTCTTTAAGCAAGAATTAATTTTTATTAATTTTTAAGCTACCATGCAATACAGATTATTTGAATATAAAGGAGAATTCTAATAGCTTAGTAATACATGAAATTGGAAAAAGTTATATTGTTCATTTAAGATATTTAACCGATACATTTCCACATGACAAAATAAAATTTGTATTGGGCGTTGTACGTCGTATATGGAATGAATCAATCAATTATTTTAAAAGACAACAGTGTATCAATCAATTATTTTAAAAGACGACAGTGTAATTAAAGAAAATAAATAAATAAAGTATTCATTTTCTTTAAGTACACTATCGTCTATTAAAATATTTGATTGATTCATTTCCACATAAGGTAGCTAATTATAAGTACTTTTTCATGACATACCACATGCCCAGCCCACAAGAAGTCGGTTGGCTTTTGGACTGAAAGTTCCCTTGCTTGAATCCCAGCTAAGCTAAGTATAACAAATCGTGGTAGCCCATTCATAACGATTAACACCTACTCGAATTCTTTTTGGATTGTTGCCACTTCTGACGCATTAGTAAACGCCTACCAATGTGGCCACGCTCATATCCGTAGGTATCAACAAGATAAATGTTGAACGAATAAAAAACTGATGGACTTCAAAACCAGAGCTAATCAAATATGGAACAAATTACCCGGTGAAATAACCTCACTACGTAGCATTTTACAATTCATGTCGTATTTCAAGAACGTATTTGAACACGCTGCCGCCTCTTATAAAAGATTTTGCAATTTCCTTTTACTTCAAAATTTAAGTTTTGACTTCACTTTCGTAGTTGGTAGTAGGCAAATCTCGCAATAAAGCATTTATTTTAAGGGAAAATGCACTAAAAAATCTTTGATGAATTGAATTGATTAATCTTTATAATTATTTAGATAGATTTAGATAATTTCGGATTTGGAGTGTTTGAATTTTTCGTTATGTTCAAGTTTATTGTAACATTTTATTATTCGATTATTAATTAATTGAATTATTGCTATTATTGTTTGAAGTTTAGATTTTAGATGTATTATTTTAACTTACTTTTTATCTATTTTATATATTAAATTGTTATAATTGCTATTAACCTGGTAAGAGACCATTTCGGTCTAGATACCATTGATTTATTCCATTATTTTTTCTTCCGTCGATCCATAATGGCCAATTTTATTCGAATCTTGTATTACTTAGGCAGGAATAAACTATCTAAAACACAAAATAAAGCTAATTTAAACAAACAAAAATTATATAAATTACGTTTTTTCTTACCTAGAATAGCCATCAGAATGGTTGTCTTCTTTACTCTCCGTGTCCATTTCGGAAGCTTTCTTTGATTTCAACAATTTGTCTTTCTTTGATACAATTTCTTTCTTTTTCTTCGTGATAACTTCTTTCTTTTTCTTTGTGACACTTTCTTTCTTTTTCTTACGTTGTAACTTAGGAGGTTCTTCTTCCCAGTGTTTAACTATTGGAAAGGTGAGAAAAGTAGTCCAATTTTAAAAATTAAAAACGTTACTAAACATCACGAATTGATCTGTTTTAAGTAATGGATTTTTTCGACCTCACAGGCAGTTTCACAGCCAAGACTAAACAGAAGACTCAGAACCAACAAAACTGAGTCCAGCCTGGCTAAGGTTCTTAGCCCTTCGACTTCCGGAGTGAAAACTATGCTTCATAGGTAGGGTCAATTCAATAAAAAAATATGTAAAATTTTAACTTTTTCTAGGATGGTTTCAATCGTTCAAAACAATTTTTTCTAAAATTCTCGATCGTTTTAGGCTCAAGGTTTATGTGCACGTAGGTTCTTTAACCCAGGTTTCTATATAACGGAAGTATTTTAGACTTCTTTAATTTCAAATACGCACACAGCTTTATATAAGATTTGCATGTAGCAATGCATTAAGGTTTCAATAGCTATATTGGGTTTCGGTATAAATTTAAAACTGTTGATTAAGGTAACCGAAAAAAAAAAGCAAAGCACAGAGCTGCGCAATGAAGTGCTTAGCACCAGCGCCTGTCGTGCTAAAGATTCGAACCCAAGACAAGCAGTGTGAACATTTATATGTGAAAATACTCTAACTTGCAAATTCCAACCAACCTTGCGTCACTTGCAATCGTTGCGTCAATATGGAAACCAGGATTTCAATAAAACGGCTTCCATTAAAAAGGATCGCCACCATCTTAATCGTAATGATCACCAGCGTCCCAACGATCTCAACAGATTTGAAAAAGTAGCTTCCATTAAGACGCAAGGATCGCAGGTCTCGAATTCCGCAATCCTTGCGTCTATATGAAAAGCGGGCTTAAAGAACCATTTGGGTTGTAAACAACGCTCTGGCAGTGATTAGCCTACTTAAAAAACTAAAATTATACCAACTTACATCCATGTTGCATCTTGAAAATCTCCTTTAATTTTCCAACCATTTGTCTTTTGGGAAGCTTTCGCATACCAAAACCTTTCACTCGTTTCTAAGAGAAAACAAACGTTTTAGATGGGAGAAATTACATCCATTTAACGCAGATTAAATAAATAAGATACGACTTTGCCATATTAGAAATATTTCCATATTGACAGTCGTTAGTCATAGTGATCTAGTTTGCAAGCATTTATTTACAACTTACATGCATATAATTTTGATTAATTAGATAATTGTATAGACAACTACATAATTAGACTGAGAAATGCACTAACCGTCAATACCGGGGTATCTAGAGCAGCATAATCAGACATCGGTGTAATTGGTAACTTAGTTTCAGGATGTATGGTACAGCCCGGTCCGAAATTCCTCAATGCTGTGTTTGGCGTTCGTTCAACGGCAACGTACGATTGCTTAATTTGGAATCGATTAATCAAAGCTGTTGAGGCACAAGTGGTCACCGGTCTAGTATCACTTTCTTCGTCAGATGCATCTTGTGTATTACCTCCGTCAGAATCACTGAAATTGGTACTATTATCAGTGTCGTCCGCAATACGCACGGGGGTTGAGTTGTCGACAAGAAGATCGCGTTTTTGTGGTGATGTGGTTACTGAACGTTTTTGGATTTTTTGTGAAACGATTTCATTTGAAGATTCATCAGACATATTTTCAATTTCTGGTTGGCAGGCTTGTGATGGAGATGGGCTTTCGACAGCAAGTTCCTCGACAAAATCACAATTATAGCCTCCATCATCAATGAAACAGTCAGGTTCGAAATAACCGCCAAAAGAAACTTCATTTACATTTGAGTCCAAATCCCGCGTTTCATCATTATTTCGGTCCTCCCCAACTTCTTCATCGTCCTTTTCAACGACAAAACTGGAAGTGCAAACTTGTGTGCTTTCAACTCTGTCTTGATCGCTATCAACAGAAAGTCTCTTGCCAGTCCCACCTCGGCTAAGAGTTCTGTTTTCCAGTAAAACGGGCACTTTCTTTAATAAAGTCCTCTCATGCGATCTAATTCTCCCATCGTCTTTTCGTGCTGACGGGCTGTTGCCACTCGACTTTGCTTCGGAGACATGTGATTCGTTGTTACAGTCATTATTTAAAAACACGGAGGCCCCACTATCGCTGGTTTCGTCAATACAAAAATTCCTATCAACGCTTTTCAAAAACTCCGAATATACTCTCGTCTTTGATCCGCTTTTTCTGTCAAAACTCCGTTCGTTCTGCCCTACAGTAGTCCGTGTTTTAGATATGTAAACTTCAGCTGAATCAGATACTTCGGAAGCATACCTTTCAACGTCAGTACGTTTTAAGTAGCTACAATCATCTGTTCCACACATAATTCGAACTGAGCGGTTAGGAGTTTGTTTGCTTGTTCCTTCATAACTACATTCTAATTCATATGTACTTGAAGAACTGTCTGAATCGGAAGAGATATTAACCTCGTTACTTGGACGCTTTTTAGTCTTTCTGGTTACTGGTGAAAGAGGTTTCTTGTGTTTGCCTGAGTCAAATAAAGGCCTGGCAGGACTTGCCTGGGTCTTCGCCTGTCTCCCTCCAGCTCTCATTAAAGATGAACTTTTAAACCGATAATTGCTCCGCTGTGTTACCTTCTGTTTAGCTGTGTCACCCCCTGGACTCGAACCTTTGTCCCCTTTTGCTGTAGATAGGACCTTTGGAATCGTAGGCTGGAGTTTGGACGAAAAAGAAGCAGAACTGCTATTTTTCCTTTCGGATTTCTGACTCAAAGATTTTTCCGTGTCAGATATATCCACAGCTTTTTTGACTAAAGCCTTGAAAGCATTGTTACTCAATTTACTTCCTCTTCCGACTTTGGCTTTTTTCTTGGAAGGCGATTTCTTCGCTGATTTTATTTCCTCGTCAGTATCCGAAGTGCAGCATGAATCAATGGAAATCGCCTTGCGCTTATTAGGCGTTGACGTCATTGCCGATTTTTCTAGCAAAGAACACTTATTCGCAGTAGAAACAGAACTTTTTCCAGCATCAATAATCCTTGATTCATATCTTTGTCTACAAACTTCTGAATTCATCAATGATCCATGCGAATTCTTATTTTTATGCGGAGATATATCTATGACGTCATCACTATCACTGCTCGAGCTTTGGGCATCTGAGCTCCTTTTCGCAGCATACCCTTCTGGCTCTACATTGATTGCGTCATCACTCAAAAGTTGTCGTGGTGATTTGCTACTGCTGTGCTGATAGATTGACGATTTTGATTGCCCTTTGTTATACTTCAGTGAAGTCACACACGGGGACACAGGTGGTTCTTCGATCACACCGGGGCTCGGAAAATCATCACTCAATGATAAATCAAATCGATGAACGTCTTCAACATTTTCCACTTGATCTTCTATTCCTTCTATGCCACTCACGTCCATTTTATTTTTTCCATCAATTGCCGATCTACAAGGACTAGCCATCTGTGATTTGTTTCGTTCGTTTGATTCATTTTCATAGGTTTTCTCTAAAACTGGAGTCAAAAATGTATTTTCAAATACTTTAGGCGTTCCACGAGATGGACTTACGAACACAAGAGATCTATCATCCTGGAAGAGAAAAATAGTTTCGTTTAGTTTCGTTTCTCCCCATGTTCTGGACTGGCACATAAATCAAAACAAAGCTCTTTCCATGATCTTGACAGCCACAGAGTCCAACACATGGCTTTAACCGTGATCTTAAATGGCACTTACACATAAAAAACTCACAAATTATTCCCATACAAATAAGATACAGAATAATACATGTGGAATGAATACAGGTTAAGAGATAATCTTTTAACAGATTTTCAGCAAATGTTACTAACAACTGGCAAAGAAAATATTAAATTGACTGTAATGTTGCTTATCTAAGAATCATATACAAAGCACTTTCAGAAATAATCTACTATCCTCGAGATATAATAATAGATACAACTTTTTTAAAAAACTGACGATGGCCCACCTTTAATCGTCTTTCAGTAGTTTGAACTTCTTTGCTGCGTGAAATATCATAATCATTTTCTTCAAGACCAAAGGCAATAGCTAGATCGCCAGAATCATTGCTTTTGAACAAATCTTGGCTATTTTCGTCATCTGTTGGAAGCCGACTTTCCACTGCAGCATGATCAATAATATTAATTTCATTCATTAAATCATCGGTATCCTGCTTGCATTGCTCCATATCAGGCCCATCTGAGAGCGTCTGGTTGTTCCTCTTTGAGTAACCAATGGAGGAGTCAAGCGCTGCACTTGCTGACGGATCAGCAGCCAGTTCAGGATTTATAGTCAAATTCTTAGACAGAGATTCGTTGGTTTCAGGATTCTCACTTTCTAAAGTATCTCCGTACACCTTAACACCTTCGTTATCGTGCTTAACGTGATCTGAAATAACTTGCAAAAATGAACTCATCGCTGCATCATTTTCAACGATTTGTATTTGAGAAACTTCTTCTGCTGATATCATCGGGATATCATTGAAGCTGATGTTCAGAGAATTACCGAGACATATACTTTCACCTTGAATTTCTGTGCTAACTTCTGGTTTATGATTTTCGCCATTTGGACTTCTGGGCAACGTGGCAGAAGCCAGATTGTCAGCTACTGCATCAAAATCAAACTCATTCTTTAGATCTGACATTTCGATACTTGGATCTACCTTCAAACTATCGCCCACAGTCTGTGATTCGTTTGAAGATTCACATTCACTCTTCTCGCGACTATCTCTAACATCGATTCCAATGTTTTCATCTGAAACGACGCGTTCTCTCAATGGCTCTGAGTCTTTTTCAGCGAGAAATAAATCAATATCAGAATGCATACCAGTCTCGCTATCGCTCTGTTCCTCATTGGTAGAACCACAAGCCTTCTTCTCTTTTTGAGTTGCGTAGAAATGTCGTAAATCTTCGGCGTCATTTTCGTCGAATTCCGAGTTTTCTTCGCTGTCTTCTTCGCTACCTACTTCATTACTGTTATCTGCCGTGTGCACGTTTTCCCAAAGACTTTTGATCAAAACGTTAACGGTATTGCCTTGATTCTTCGTTTCGTAGAAAGGATTAGCAATTGCATCGGTATTGTCTCGAATGATATTGCAAACTTCCAAAAGTTTCTTCAGGGAATATCTACAAAAAGATTACCATATTTTAACCAAAAACGACTTGAACCATTATCTATCTTAGAAAGAAATTAATAAGATTGTTTGGTAAGTCTTCATCGTTTAATCATCACCTGTTAGCAAGAACGGCTATGTCTTCTGCTAAATTTGCATCAACATTCAAAGCACCAGTGTACAAATGCTTCAGCAGGCATTGCACAATTTCCTTTGGAGACTCTTCGATTGAAATGATCCCTTTGTGTGCATCCTAGGACAATACAAAACAGCATGAAATGGCAATACTCAATAGCATCGAAAAAAAAAACAAAAAACATCAATCAATTGCCCTAGGAGTTTCTAAAAAGAATGATCTTTGACCGACTCCCAGGCTGTGGCAGATAAGATTCTCTGTGACTTTGATAAATCGACTCTATAAAGACGTTGATTGAAATATGTACAAAATCTAAATTTGGTGCCCAACAAACGTTTTCCGTGACTATTAACCCATATAACGCATTTAGCAGCATTTAATGATTTCAAACGTAATTTATAATCTACAAAACATCTGATTTCGAAAGATTATCGATATAGCTAATATGTAAATCATTCATCTTTGTTAATGCAATATTTTTATTCATTTATCCAAAGGGAATAACTCCTACCTTGAATATCTCTGGACATCGTATCCGAAGAATAAGACTGTGGGCTTTAAGTTCTCCATCACAACAAAGTATTTTTATATCCATGGTAGTTTCATCTGCTAATAACAGCTT